>MJUU01000780.1:228332-240552 GCA_002080025.1 Modiolus philippinarum
GGATTAGTAGTCCTCTGTTTAAATATATGATAAACTGTATAATACATGGCAAAATCCGTATCACATGCCGTATCATCCCTCGACCAATATCAGCCCTCGGGCCAGAGGCCCTCGTGCTGATATTGGTAACTCGGGATGATACGGCATGTGAGAGGACCTCGTGCTGATATTGGTAACTCGGGATGATACGGCATGTGATACGGATTTTGCCATGTATTATTCCCTATTTCATCTATGTATTGATTGTAGACGTACATTTAACGACAAAAATATTTCTTCATTGGCGGTAAAATAATAGACGCACCAATGTTAGATAGAAAAGTTATTGGGGAAAGCGTGTCTTCTCATTTGTATTACAGCTTGTTTCTGACTTGAGATTTTATAGTTAGATATAAAGCTGGCAAAACTACCGTCAATCAATTTGCCCCCAAAATAATATTATTATTGTATCTTTGCGTATATTGTTCGAATACAATATCGCAAGTTGCAATCATCCTATTGCCCAATTTTTATGTTGGCCAGTCCCTGATTCTGCATAAGATACTAGGGTTAAACTGGCTGGATCCGGTCAAGCATACTTAATTGACGAGCAAAGTGTCCAGTTGTCTTGTACAATAGTCATGTCAACTGATACAACGAGAACGCCATCCCCATACACAAAGAAAACCAATTGATCACCAGACCTGATAATACGACCGGGAACATTCCCCCGTACAGAAACATGAGCTAATGGACGTTCCATCCGAACTTAGAACACGGAGTCTCACCGAGAAGGGTAGAGAACTCTACGTCAAGCAACAAGAAAAATACATTGAAAAAATACGTCTCTCTGGAATATAGTCGAGTCTTTCTTTGAGGAGATAAGCCCAAGATGACAGATAAGAACGCCGTGTAAAGACTTGAAAGGCGCCTGATTTCCGCCTACGGAAAATATCAACGGCAGTACATCATTTATATCGAATTTTTCCATAGTCGACGTACGACTAAGGCTAACAAAGACCTGGAAACTCACCAGGATCTCTATGACTTGAATCAAAGAGTATATGACGATGCCCGCGAACAGTTGCAGAGCATCGGCGATGAACTTGCCACGACATCATAAACAACCAAGATGACAGTTCATAAAAAACCTAGATCACTGAAATCACATAGTACACGGGTCACGAGTCCCACTCAATCAACAAGCACAGAAAGTTCGACAAAACAAAAACGGGCAAAGGTAGAAGGGACCAAAGCGAAAATGCTCTTTGCTAAAAAAAAAAAAAAAAAAAAAAAAAAAAAAAAAAAAAAAAAAACAGCCGAGTTCAAGAAGCAGACCCAAATTAAAAGGCAGCCCAAGAACAGCAAGCCAGACTTCAACAGGCCAAACTAAATAAATAAGCAAAACTCAAACAGGCCGAATCTGAACGTGAACAAACGAAGTTCAAAAGTACTATACCTGTTAGCAGTAGAACAGGAGTTAGCTGCCACCGAGGCCGAAGCAAGAGCGCTAGTGCTAATATTCTACCAGAACACACTATAGACCCCATGCTGCGAGTGAAAAGATTAATTTCTGATCAGGCTAGTGCGGTTAAACAGGAAGTACATGAGATTATCGACACACCTAGGAGAAGTTTCCTCAAAGCAACCAAACAGGATAAAAAAGTTTTATCCAACTGGAAGTGACAAAATCTAGGACTATCACCTACACAATTCCTGAAACTCGACCTCCAGCGATGTTAAGTTGGTTCCCTGAAAATATACAATCAACATTTCAGCAGAGTAATCCATGACAACCCCTTGCTATTAGCATCCCAGGGTGGTGTCAGCATGGTCAGGGTTTGATAACCCAGGTGTTAAACCAAAGAAGCCCATGCCAACAAGTTATGACCCGCCAACGAGAAAACTCCCGTGTACTTGGGAACTCGACCCGTTACGTCAATCTTAGATGCCAGTGCATCCAAGTTCACACCAGCAGCGCAACATGCACCAATCACAGATATGGCATTTACTTCTCAAAGAAGACCAAGGTGTTGATTGTGTAACGAAGTTACTGCTACAGAGGGAGACCTTTTCTAAGGCTTAACAAAGTTTAAGGACAACACAGAGATTTATTTGGGTTGGAAATCAAACTTCTTTGCAACTATTGAAGAATCAGACGTTTCTGAAAGAAAACAGCTATACCTAATGATTAAATGGTTAGGACAAGAATCGTCCAAACATGCTGAAATCACACGAATGTGTAGTGCTTTGGTTTAAAGGAACTATGGACACGTTTACATAAATTATATGGCGCACCTGAGATAAAAAAAAGTATTTGGATACATTTCCGAGATTCTAAGCGTCTATACAATTGCACTACATTCTCACAGATATCCAGTTTGTCGAGAGAAATCCAGCATTCTCAAATTTGCTCTGGAACAGTGGAACTACGTATCAACAGAGAAAAATCCTGCTGATGCAGGCACGAGATCGATACCAGCTTGTGAAATTCATCGAAGCGAATGGCTACTTGGACCTAAGCATTTCTTGGCTGCGGCCAACGAGCAGACATCCATAAAAGACCATGGTTTAGTTAGTCCAGACATGGACAAAGAGGTCAGACCAGTGGTCAGAACTGCTAAGACAAATTCCGTCACAGAACGAAACGATATTAGAACAGACCGATTTGTGGACAACGCATGTCAGAGCAATAGCGCTCTAAAAGGACATAGCCCGTAAACGCGGGACACGGAAAATCGACCCAACAACCTGCACGAATTTTGATCAAGACGCAGAATATTTCATATTAAGGTCTGTGCAACGTGGAGTGTACGGAGATCAGACCAAATTCAACGAGGGGAGCCGCTCTCAAAGGGAAGCCAAGTAGCGAACCTTAACCCATTCACTGACGAACATGGTTTGCTAAGGGTTGGTGGGCGTGTCAACAAGTCTGACCTAAACCTCAGGGAAAGGAAACCTCTAATTGTTCCTGGACTTCACTATATAGCTACGCTCTTGATCAGGCACTACCATGATCAGATAAAACACCAAGGGCGACATTTCACAGATGGGGCCAGAAGGGCTGCGGGATTCTGAATTAGGAGTGCAAAACGCCACATATCCCTACATATCCACAAGTGTGTTATATGCCGGAAATGACGGGTCAAGACAGAATGCCAAATCATGGCTGACCTACCTCAAGATAGGCTTGAACCAGTACCCCCGTTAACTAACATAGATGTTGATGTTTTCGGTCGCTGGACCGTAGTAGCACGTAAAACACGAGGAGGCCAAGCTAATTCCATGAGACTGGCAGTTTTATTTACGTGTCAAGTCAAAAGAGCAGTTCATATTGAACTGATTGCCGAGATGACTTCTTCGGCCTTCATAAATGCGTTGAGAAGGTTCGTTGCGGTTAGAGGAAAGGTCAAGATAATACGTAAAGATAGAAGAGCAAACTGTGTATGGGCTGTCGACGATCTGAACGTAGAAGCAGTCAACGTAGATGATGGGTCTATGAGAGACCACGTACACAAGTCGAAAACAAATTCATCTCACATGGGCGAAGTCTGGTGTCGCCAGAAGGATCATAGACTCAATGCTGATGAACGAAAAGTATAAAGATCTAACTTGTACTGTGTTTAACACTATTATGACTGAAGTTTCCACCATAGTCAATTCCAGGCCTTTAGTGCCAGTGTCTACTGATTCTGAAGCTCCGTTGATCTTTACCCCGACAATGCTACTCGCCCAAAAAAACTGACTACGTCTATGTCTTAGGCAAGCTGGGGAATTTCAGTGTACGAGATCTGTATCTCGCTGAATGGAGACGGGTTCAAGCTCTTGCAACGTTGTTTTGGACCCGTTTTAGGAGCGAATATTTGCAACTGCTCCAGAAACGCCAAAAAGTGGCAAATGGCACAACGGCAGTAGAGTACCGAAGGAACAAAGGAGTGGAATTTACAAAAATCGAAGTCCAAAGACATGGCCAAAACGATAACACAGAAAACAATGACGTTACAACAGGATTTCAATGTGGGAGACGTGATTCTGCTGAAAGACAAGGACACCTGCAAAAGTAGTTTGCCGATTGGTGTCACCTCGAAGACCTATCAGGTATCTGATGAACACATTAGGAATGCAGAAGTAAGAGTGATTTTCGATGGAGAACCGAAACATACCTTCGTCCGATCACGGACATGATTCTTCTTATTGAAGAAAACTGTAAATAATGTCTATACTTAATTTGTACCAGTTGATACCACCGTGTTTATTTCGACAGTTCATTTATTTCATATTTTGTTCTATGATAAGTGTAAATACATGTATACTTATTGAAAGTTATAGAAATATACCCATGATTTTAGGTGGGGAGTGTAGTGGAACAGTTGTCCCAATTTTTATGAGGTTTTCCGTCAGGAAAACTTCATTTAGCTGTCGAAATTGAAATTATCCCGGGTACGAATATGCCTTCACTCGATTTTTTGGCGTCAAAGGTGATCATTTACTTGACGATATCTGCCCTAATGTGACATTGTACGTGCATTTATGAGGACAATGTATTTATATGAGCATCCTGCAAAACGGGAATGAAAAGAACACAGGAATATGTTCCTGCGGAAGGATCAATGATGTAAACAGGACGGACGCAACTATATAACACAAAACTTGGTTATGTAACATATCACGACAACATCACTTGTACAACGATCGTGTCATAAATCGAAATACACAACTTATGTTATCCCGATATGTTTTCGGGAACGGCCATTTGATTTTCAGGGAGGGTTTGAGCGTTTTTGTTAATAAATAATTTAACTTAACTTAGTTTGGAAGAGTGGAAAGATTTTCACGACATAACAATTGTATAGTTTCAAAATGCTTGAAAATCGTATGACTACTGATGCTTATGCATATATGAAGGAGGTATTTGTTAATCTAATAAAAAAAAGCAACTCGTATTTCAAATCTCCCTGGCCTCGTTATCCGTGATACTTTCGATTAAACCAAAATGTATTGAAATTTGTGTTTCATGCGCATGAACTGGCGTTGTTCGACCAGCATAGTCGACCAGGCGGTTATCACGAATGTCATTTGAATAAATTGTACGGATTTTGGTGGGAAATTTTATAGATTCCAAGGCACAGGCACTTTGTTTCATAAAAAAATGCCAGTCCCTCCCTCTTTCCCATGGAAGAAGAGAGGGAGGGACTGATTTTTTTTTTTTTATGAAACATGTGCCTGTGCTCCAAGGCGTGATGACAAATCAAAATAATTCAGTTCAAAACGTAATGTATATGTACTGTTTGGCATCAAAATTATACCCATCTCTCTCTCTCTCTCTCTCTCTCTCTCTGTATTTTCTTAGAATATTTTGATTTTCTTTTAGATACATTTAATTTAGCTGACAAAAGAGTATAACATTCTTTTTTTTTCAAATAAAGAGGGAAAACCGAATAACAGTACTCTGTACTTTGGTTTTATTTTCTGTTTAGTCATTGGGTCTGGTATAGAAGGATTCATTTCCCGCCCCAACCCATTTCTCCTCTTTTCCGTTAAATCCTTTTTATCTGTGTATTTATTGTAGACGTACATATAACGACAAAAACATTTCTTCATTGGCGGTAAAATTATAGACGCACCACTGTTAAATAGAAGTTATTGAGGATAGTGTGTCTTCTCAATTGTATTACAGCTTGTTTCTGACTTGAGATTGTGTAGTTAGATGTAAACATGGTAATATTACCGTCAATTTACTCCAAAATTATAATTATTATTGTATCTTTGCGTGAATAGTCACGTATTGGTCGAATACAAGATCGCAAGTCGCATTTACCCTCATGCATAGTTTTTGTGTTGGCCAGTCCCTGATTCTACGCAAGATACTATACTAGGATTAAGCTGGCTGGAGCCGGTCCAGCACACGATGATATCGTTGCCCCTGGATCGCAGGCCAAAGGTATGGTATACCTTACTTGTCATACTGAGCTGGAGATACTAATGGGCTCAGGCACCAGGCTGGTATGGACGGAGAAGGGATTGGCAAAATCTGGCGCTGGTGGCAATGCTGGTAGGGATAGATGACCGACGGAATCTTCTTGATCTCCTTGTCTATCTGGACGGCTGTTCCTTTCTAATATTCCATCACTGGCAAGAAAATCTTGTTGGTGGTGGCGGCCCAATCAGTTGTTTTTGATACATTACTTGGGTAGTGGGATTGGATTTGGCGCTTGGCGTCTTCAAGCCCCTTGGCCAGAGCTTCACGTGATTTTGAGGAAAGACTTCGTTTCTTACGTTATCGTTTTTTTGTCCATTCTTGAAGGTGGCGTAGGGAGTAACGCTTCAGGGCGTCGAGACCAACGCTGGAAGGCGTTGGGGCTAATGCTTAGGGG
This sequence comes from Modiolus philippinarum, assembly GCA_002080025.1. Taxonomy (NCBI): domain Eukaryota; kingdom Metazoa; phylum Mollusca; class Bivalvia; order Mytilida; family Modiolidae; genus Modiolus; species Modiolus philippinarum. The sequence goes on from MJUU01000780.1 coordinate 234,686, forward strand.
TGTTTGGAAGAACGCTTCGGGTGTTGGGGCGAACGCTTGAGCCATAACCGAAACGATCAAAACCTGGTGGTGCTGGATTTCCCCCGGAACAAAGATTGCACATGGTTTTGCTTTGCAGAGCAGACAGGGATAGGTACATTGGTGGCCCCTGTCAGTTCGCACCATGGCCTTTAAACTTTATCTTTAGGCTGCGCACATATCTGTCCTATGTAATCGTTGATGAGGTGAAGCTGAACATTCTTCGGCGCCGCAGTCGGGATACATATCCTTCATGGCATGTAGGTGTGTCCATCGGTGGTTGCACAAGCTGATACAACAGCCGCATCGCTCCAGATTTAACTGGAATCACTTCGTGCTATGGTTCACAATGCGAGTATTTAAGATGTCTCGCCAGTGACGTGTTGGACTTTTGAAACTCGATGGTGCATCGGCGGCATTTCCCTTTACAACGCGTCAATTCGCCTGACAGGTAGAGGAGGTAGTCCTTGAAGGTCTAGAAATGGATCCAATCACTCCGTGTCATACTGATACTCCAGAAATCTTTTGGATTCCATTATTTATCGCAGACTCGGTATAATTCATCGAGTTTGCGTTGGTATCGTCCGTTCGCAGTGAGGTCGATGTTGACGAATCCACTAGGCTCGATCCAGCAGCTATTGCACAGGATTTGAATTCCTTTATTGTCAGGTTAATGCAGTAGTTGTGTTGGATACAGTCAAGGTTCCTTGCTCTAAACCATTAATTACCATCAGGTTTTTGCAGCCTTAGTCTTGAGGGTCTGATACATCACCACTCGTTACCACTGGTCGTCAGTATCTACCAAGGAATAGGGTAATTTGTTCCGGAAAGAGTAGATATCCTCCTTCGAGCTTTTCTTCGTAGTCCGCCACAGGCGGTGATAGATGGACTTCTGAAGAGATTCCCCGAAGACACAGAGGCGTCATTATCCAGCGAGAGGGGAAGATTATACTCAAGATAATAAACTGTGAAATAACGGATACGAAAAACCCTCGAGAGAACGTGACCGAGAATTGGGCGGCGGTGGAAGACTGGAATCTGCAACGTATGCGGCTAGAGGAAGTCCATGTTCATCGCTACTGTTGCCGGTGCCGGAATCATGCTGATCAAACGTTTCCTGGTCGAAATGCATCTACCGGGACACAATTTCATCGGTCCAGTCAGATGAAGCCCCAAGGATTGATCAAAGCCAATCCTTGGACCGATCAGGCCACTTATCCCCACGATTTCGCCTACGCCAAGCACAAGAATACCGCAACTCACATTCCACCAACGCTATGATCAGCATTCTTGCTATTATGGAGATTCCTAAGGTCTGACAGAAGTAGGATCGCTTCATCGCGAGCCCTCATCGGCGTTCCAAAAAAGTAAGAAGGTCACATCAGCTACCCAAAGAGTTGAACAAATCCACTAGACATAAGTTGCATAAGCATTGTGTGATCATCGGCGGGGTAGACTAGACTTGGGCCTGGTGAAAATGAGTGAATAGTTAACAAAAGATTCAAGTTTATCCTGGGCGTCTAAATTGGGTACTCCAAGATTCAGCGTTGGTGATAAGGTCCAGATCACCAAGAAAAATAACACTTGTAGTACAGAGTACGTAATCTACCTTTCGTAGTCCAGTAGTCCTTTGAAATTGAATTCTTAGTGCATGATCGTAAGTTTTTAAATCCAAGAGAGGTTAGAATCTAAAAAAAAGAAAATAAAAATGGCATAGCAGCCACCATTAAAAAGTAAAATACACAAGAATATACAAATTAAAAAACATCTAAAACAACTGCATTAGAAAATCGAAAGAACAAAGGAGTGGCATTTACAAAATTGGAAGTCCAAAGACATGGCAAAACCGAGAACAAAGAAAACAACGACGCCAGACAGCCACAAAGCACAGAAACAAAAAAAAACACACTACATTCAAAACCAAGACACTCACAGTGTGAACTGAAAGTGACATCAGGTGCCCAGAAGGGTAAGCATGTCCTGCTCTGTTAACAACACCCTTTACACTGCAAGTGAGTAAAACGGAAAAGTCAAAATCGGTATAGTCGAACCCAGGAAGACGTGAATCTAGCTGAATATGTCCGCTTTCATTTGGGATACTGACACGTCATATCTTTCAATGATGCTATGGTGACGGCCATAGAATTTCTTGAGGGGTGACATAGGCTGAACAAATCCCTAAAAATGACGAGAAAGGGGAGAAAGAAAAGTTTAATTGTCCAACGTTTCGGCCGTATGGTCTCAGACTACGAGGCTAACGGGCTGAAACACGGTGAAGAATGCTAAAGTCATGAGAGAAGGAAGAACTAATGGCGTGTCACATATACATGTATTACCTGTAAAAATCGTGCAAAATCCTGCACATTATCAAAAACGAAAATAAAACGTTTGTTTACTGTACTATACAAACGTGTACTAGTATTTAAAAAAATCTCTTTATATCTTGAAGTAAAACTTCAAAAATTGAGTTTTATATGTGGGCAAGGGAACTCATTTTACTCTGTTTTACTAAGCTGCAGACATATCCTCTCTAGAATTCCAAGTAGATCCAGGTATCATTCCACGGGTCAAGAGATCTTCCGGATCTTGCAGCGGCGAAACCCGATGTGGTGTGAAGCAAGTGTATGTAAAATAAAGGTTTAACCCTTGGAACAAACAATCCGACCCCCAATAAACCGTCCTGATCATCAAGCTTTCTTGCCCCAGAAATCGCAAACAGCCCTGGTCCGAAAGTACTACCGTAGTACTTGTATCTCTCTTGATGAGTTACCTCGGTTTAAACGTGTCCTGGTTGAGTAGAGTCAATAGAATCTCATCAATCGTTTCGGCCTACTGGTCATGTGGAAAGACTTGATCTTCTCTTCTATCGCATCTAGCCTCACTCTTGGTAGTTCGTAGCAAACCACTCCTTAGTGACTGGCTCGTCCGCCACAACCCCCTCTGTCAAATACTGTGTTTGTGCCAGTACCAGGAAAAGCAAGGTCTGTGGGCATTTTTCATATCGATATCGAACATGTGATAGTCTTCAATTGTGTGCCGAATCTTGCGTCTGATGCCTTGAAGCCCGAACTTTTCGGCAGCCCAGTACCTCAAAAAGACTGGTAGTAACTCATGGGCATTCACTAAGGATATTGGTGCAGCAGTGTCAACTGTGTATCCATCTCAAGCTTCTTTTCCTTGATGTAGCAGCTCCCCTTATAGTCGTCCAAATACACCACGATGCGCTGGACAGCTTCTGACTGCCGATGACATGCACAAGGTGATGACTCATCCGTTTTCCGATTCAAACTTGACAACCTTTAACAGCTCTTGGTCAAATTATGCGCCACCAAACGGCTGCACGTTGGCGAATGACTCTGCGAGCGTTGCCTGGACCAGGCTCTAGCTGAAAACATGCGCCCATGAACTTGAAAATGTCGATGAATCATGAGTATTATTACAGTTTCTTAGTCCTCCCGGTGCTACTATCCTTGTATTAGCCAATTGTCACGCTCCTTGTGAAGATGATATACACTGTCTCGTTTTTGGGGATGCATTACTCTTGCCTTTGATCACCCCAAAAATCTTTACGAAAGAATTGGCTGTTCCCCACTAGATTGTGGGATATTACCGGGATGAAGTTGGAAACCTTGTATTTAAAACTACACACACAGTCGCCTCGGAATTACCCCGTGGAGTTGCTTGTTCTTATCGAGCGGCTGGTCGCAGATGAAGTTGCGCCTTCGAAGTCCTGTTTGTCCTCCTCGGTCATCACTCTGGGCTTCTTGAAATAGATCTCCGGGAAAATGTCCCAGTTTGTCCATGAAGATCAGGGCCATCGCCTCCCTTCCTCCCGCACAGTTTAGGACACCATACCGTAGAAGTACTTGATGTTACGTGTTCTGCTGCTGCTTGGTAGTGTATGGCTTAGATGGATCAGGCCGGCAAAAGTCAATCTTTTCAGTGAAGCACTCAAAATCCACGTAAACAACGAATGGCACCTCCACTGACTATTATTCATAGTTCTTGAAGAAAACCCAGCCCCATGCTTCCCTTCCTCCTTCTTGCTGCAGTACTCCATGTTGCGGTCCAGAATATCCTGCTGAGTGAAGTGATTCAGGCACCAGTGGTAGAAGGTGAATGAAAAGATATGGAGTAAATGCACGTGCGACAAAGTCTCTACAAATTCATGGTAAAAACGAGTAAAGGAACAACGCTTTTATCGTTGTTCTTCTTCTTGAAGTCACAATGAGGCCTTCAAGTATGCTTTCTCATCATAATCTGTCACCTAAGACATCAAAGGTAGCAACAGGCCCTTGATGTTGCATTAATGCTGTGTCCCTTCGTCGGTCAGAAACATAAGGTCCATATGCCGGGTACCGGTATTTTGGAGATCGTCAGTAAGAAAACTCCTTTGTCCTCCCCACACGTTAATATCGAGGTCCCCATCGACCACCTGTAGCGAGGCCATTAACTCGATGCCAACGAACTTAAGATCCTATACCCACTGCTTTAAACTAACTTGTTCGTAATGGAGGTCCGCGAGGATAGACAAGCGGAAACACTCCAGGTATTTTGTTGGTGATTGCCTTCTTGGGTGTAGGAGCTCCCCACGAAATGTTTGAACTAAATACAAAAAATACCCAAGTTGCATAAAAAAACATTAAATTTTGTTATGCTGTACACGTGTTTCAAGGTGTAACCTCTCATTAGCAATATTAGAATCAAATAATATGGAAAGCCATAATCCAAAAAAAGAAGTACTTATTTCCAAAAATATCGAAATAGGAAGCCAAAACAAGTACCAAGGACATCTACCGTGTGCCAAAGACTGAATGAAGCCTCAGTATTTTATTGGTGGTTAGCATTTTGATAAAAACCGTCCATTCTATAAAACGCAAGGTAAACTTTTCATGTCAGACAGACAAGTCTGACTATCGGGCTTGTGAATACCCTCGGGGCCTCTAGTCTACCAGCAGTGAGCAGTGGCATCAGCGGATCTCTAGTTTCACGAAGCGTCCAAATGTCCACCCACTACGACCACCCTGGTAATTTGCAAAGCTATCCTTGATCTTCTCAGTGAACTAGATCTCCCGGTCTAGGTCATTTGATTCAGTGATGGCTGCTGCGGTCGACTCGAAGTACGGATACATCGGCAAACGAATACCGAAGCAAGAATGAGGAAAGGGGAAATTCTAAAATCATAAATCCAAAATCACGGCAATTCACAGCAACACGAATTGAGACAGTATTACAAGGACATAACAAATAAACAAAAATGAACAAGAACGCCACAAAACTAAAGCACTAGCAGTGTGATCCCCTATAAAAACTGAGGTATCATCAGGTGCTCCAGAAGGGTAGGCATGATCTGCTCCACGCGTGGCACCCGTCACACTGCCAGTAAAACGTCCGGTTTTGTCACAGTCGGTGTTAGTCAGTCCGGTAGCCAACTCTGGATCTACCCAAAGATATCTGTTCTCATTTGTGAAACAGAAACATTGTAATGGTCTGTCAAATCGTGGTGACGACCATAAAACTTCTGTAGTGATAATTGCAACAGTGACTGAACATACCCTTGATGTATAAGTTTTTGAGACAGTAATTTCGCTCTGTTGACAAAATCGCTGTACAAACTACAGGCACGGCAATAGCGAATGAGTTGTGAAATGTACATGTCATATGCCGGAGAAGTAGGAATATTACTGCTCATAAACGGGAAGTTCACTATTGGAAAGTCGAAATCATCACGCTTGTCGTAAAGTTTTGTTCTCAGACGTCCAGACTTGTCGATGTAGATGTATAGGTCTAGGTATGATGCTGATGATGTTGTATCAGTGGTCTCTTTAATTTCGAGTTCATTTGGGTAT
>MJUU01000780.1:309166-327899 GCA_002080025.1 Modiolus philippinarum
ATAACCACATGATACATTGTATTAAACTTGGATGATTTTTTGATGCATCTTGCTACATCTTGGACTTTTTTTAAAGCCTTTTATTCTTGGACAAAGAGTCATAGTACAGAAAGGTACAGTCATATCAGGCCAGAAGCATTGCAGGACATTCCATCATGCAAATAAGAAAAGGCTGTCAGACTGAACATAAATCTACAGAACCTACTGTATCAGAACATGTTGCAGATGTCAATTATTTACCTGACATTTGTCCTGTTGGCTGAAAAATTTTGCCAGACAGACTGAAGTTTTGTCTGATATATCCTTCAGTCAGGCAGTTTTCGATGTGTGTAATGGTAAAATTTTTGTAACATCATTATGACCTTCAGTACAAATGTAGTATTAAAAGAAGAAACAAGGGATTAAAGTGCACAATTTACCAGACAACACTTTTTTTGCATTGTTTTGGTTTGAAAATGCATACTTTACTTGTCTGAAGGGAAAAGTGTCATCCCATGTTAATTTCACTTCTTTTCTAGTTATTTTACTTCCATTGACATAAAACCAGAACACAGAAGTTTCGGTCTGGTAAAAGTTGATTTGGTCTGGTAAATTTTTCGGATTCACCAGACCGAATGTCCTGTAAAAATTTTCAACTTTCGTATTCACTGGTATGGTTGCTAGGTAGAATTCCAAAATTAATTGGTCTAAGAGAGTTCCAGGAAATTTACCAATTACTGGAATAACAAATTTTTGCAATTTTATTCATCAAAATGTTTGTTTATTTCAAATTCACTCAAAAACCATGGTTGCTAAGAAGAGTTTCAAAAAACCACATGTCTTGAAGAGTTCTGAAATTTACCAAAATTGGAATCAAATATTTTTGCAATTCCATTATTGAAAATTACTGTTTTCATCAATATATTTAAAACAAGATGTGTTTGTGAAACACTACATATGCCCCCAGATTCCGATTTTTACCCCTTTTTGACCCCTATGACTTTGACCTTTGACATAATTTTTTTTGCATATTTAGGTTCCTCTTGACTAGACCTATACACTTGCCAAGTATCAAAAGTCTACCTTATACAGTTCAAAAGTTATAGCCAAGGTTAAAGTTTCGGACGCACAGACAAACAGACAGACAGACAGACAGACAGGACAAAAACAATATGCCCCCGATCCTCGATCTGGGGCATAAAAAAGTATGGTTACTAGGTAGAATTCCAAAAAATAATTGGTCTATGAGAGTTCCAGGAAATTTACCAAAAATTGGAATAAAAATTTTTTGCAATTTTATTCATAAAAATGTTTATTTCAAATTCACTCAAAAACCTTGGTTGCTAAGAAGAATTTCAAAAAATTGCATGTCTTGGACAGTTCCAGGAAATTTACCATTGTTGGAACCCTGTTTTTTATTTCTTATGCGTTCAAAATTATGCTTGGCATCAAAGAATTGCCTTATTTTTAAAATTATATGCAAATATTCAAAAATTATCGGTCTTTGATATTTTCAGGAAATTTACGGAAGTTGGAACCACAATGAAAATTCCAACAAGTTGTTCAATATCTGCACACTGCATGCAGCAATGTCCAATTTTAATGAAATTCTGTTAAGACACAAACACTTAATTCACTTTCTTAAGAACTTTTATTTGTGGATTAACATTGAAATTTTAGCAAAAAACTGAGTCCAAATACGCAAAAAATATGGAAAAAAAAACCCCAAAATTTCCAATTTTTTCAGCTGGAGATAATTTTCTGACCATCATCTAAGTTTTGAGCACTTTTCAATAAATTCCAATAAAATTTAATAACTTTATTCAACTTCTAAAAAACTTTAATCTGTGGGTTAACATTCAAATTTTTTGCAAAAAAAAACTAAGTCAAAATACGGAAAAAATACTGAAAAATGAAAAAAATAAATTTCAAAATTTTCATCTGGAGGTAATTTTCAGAACATTTTCTAGCTTCTAACCAGTTTTTATGATATTCCAATAAGATTTAATAACTTTATTCACCATCTAAAAAACTTTAATTTGTGGGTTAACATTTAAAAAAGCTAAGTCCAAATACGGAAAAAATATGGAAAAACAAAAAAAAATCTCCAATTTTTTTAGCTAGAGGTAATTTTCTGACCATTATCTAGCCTCTGTCCAATTTTGACACAATTCTATGAAGATTAAATGACTCTATTCAACCTATGAAAAACTTGTGCAATTGTTGATGCCGACGACAACGGAATTTAGATCGCTATGTCTCGCTTCCGCGACATTCGTCGCAGGCGAGACAAAAATGGGAGGGGGTAGGGGGAGGTGGCCAAAGGGGGTCTTGCCCTGATTTGTATTTTTTTTAAATAAGCAAATCCCAACTAAAGACACATCTCTTCATCCCATCACTCACATTTCCAGTCTTTAGCCATCAAGATTTCCTTAGGTTAAAAACATCTCCCTCATCAACAAATGAGTTTTGTATAAAAGTATGAATGTGTTAAGTCTGATGTACTTTATAGACAGATTATGTAACACAAACTAAGTATTAATTTACCTTTTACTCTATCTATTTCTATCACACCAGGGGAAAAACATTTCTGCAATTTCTCTGCTAAACTTCCTTCTATGGATTTTAATAATGTTATTTCTGGTAATAATCTGTAGGATGCTGTGGCTGAGATAGAAGAAGTGTAGTAATTTTATGTTAAAATGTTTAAATTTTATTTCCATATACATTTATGCATCATGTTTCCTGGTATGATTAGACAGGACAATGTCTCCAAACAATAAATGTAAATAACAAGATAATCAAATTGCAGTGAGTTCTGCAGATGGCCATTTCGACAACTTATGTCTACTCAGTGCAGAGGGGAATCTTAATAATTGGAAACCATATACATGTATCTAAAGTGGGTGTCGATGGGGTTTAAGCAGGAAGAGGGATTGGCCTTTCAAAGTGAACAGCAAACGGGATCGTGACAAAAAAGTGCCAGTGAAAATGGGAAATGGTGATGGGCATGAAGTGGAATAAAGGGCTACGCCGAGCGCAGCATGGTACAACCGCAGCATGTCGAACACTGAAATTTGAACAAGTGTATTTCAAAATGATTGAGGACACAGTAAAGAGCTTGATACAGTAATTAAATGGACACAATAAAGAGCTTTACCAAGTAATTAGCTGCACACAAACTAAGGAAAATAAAAATTAGCCCTTATAATTCCTTATATATATTTGAAATGGTAAGAGGTATGTCAAATTGGTCAACATACTACTTAAACTATAAGAGGAACCCCATTAAAATCAAATACAACAATAAATTAAAAGATTTTACATATTCTGAAAATTGTAATTTCTGCCCTTTTGACCCCTTGTAGCTTGGAAATGGTAAGAGCTACACAAAATCCATTGACATACTACTGAAAGCTTATATCAAGAGAAATCCAATGAAAAAATCCCATCGTAATCCGATGAAAAATGAAAATCTTAGGCAATCTGCAAATTTGCAATTTTATCCCCATTCGGCCCCTAATAGCTCAGAAAAGACACATGTTGTCAAAAATCTGATATTGCAGCTCTATATTTATTTTCAAAAGGAATCCATTGCAAAAAACTGCATAAAAATCAGACAAAAAATAAGTAAAATGAAATTTTTGAAAATCGCCCCTTTTGGGCCCCATTTATCTTGTGAACGGTACATGCCACATAAAATCTTTTGACATACTATTGATAGGAAATCTAATTAGGTACACACTGAAAGAAACCCCATCAAAATCCAATAAATAATAAATATTCTACAGCCAAATATGTGAAAACACTCAATTTTGCCCTTTTTGGCCCCTTTTTTAAAAACGGGAGGGGCCAAAATAACCAAAACCATACCCAGCATTCCTTTTGTGCCAAAGTACACTGTGTTAAAATTTCATAAGGATTGGCCACCTGGAACTTAAGTTATTGACAAAAAACAAAAGTGTCTACAGACGACGACGCAGGATGACAACAACAACGACAGCGCCATACCATCATACGACCTCAAATTTTTTTCAGTCGTATAAAAGCTGAAATAAAGGGCTACGCCGAGCGCAGCATGATACGACCGAAGCATGTCGACCACTGAAATTTCAACAAAAGAAGTTTAAGGTGACTGTGGACACAGTAAAGAGCTTGACACAATAATTAGATGGACACAAAAAGAAGCTTGACACAGTTATTAACTAGGAACAAAAAAAGGAAAAATTCAACCCTTTTGATCACTTACTGATGAAAAAACGTAAGAGCTATGCAAAATATGTATTATCAACTAAAACTTTACATCCATAGAAATTCAAAGAAAAAAATTCCATCGAAATCTGATGAAAGACATATATTTAGAAAAATTGCAATTTTGGCCCCTTTGACCCCTTGTAGCTCGGTAACGGTAATAGCCACGCCAAATTCATTGCCATACCTCTGAAAGCTTAGATCAAGAGGAATCCAAAGAAAAAAATCACATCGAAATCCGATGAAAAATAAAGATTTGACATATTTAGAAAAATTGCAATTTTGGCCCCTTTGATCCCTCGTAGCCTGGAAACGGTAAGAGCTACACAAAATCAGTTGACATATGAAAGCTTAGATCAAGAGGAATCCAAAGAAAAAAATCCCACTGAAATCCGATGAAAAATAAAGATTTGACATATTTAGAAAAATTGCATTTTTGGCCCCTTTGACCCCTTGTAGCTCGGAAACGGTAAGACCTACACAAAATCCATTGGCATACTACTGAAAGCTTAGATCAAGAGGAATCCAAAGAAAAAAATCCCATCGAAATCCGATGAAAAATAAAGATTTGACATAATCTGCAAATTCCCAATTTTGGCCCCGTTCGGCCCCTCATAGCTGGGAAAGGAAACAAGTTATCAAAAATATAATAGTTGAGTGCCATATTAATTTTTCACAAGGAATCCATTAAAAAAAACTGCATCAAAATCGTACTTAAAATAAAAAAATTATTTTTTTGGAGATTTGCCCATGTTGGGCCCCATTTATCTCGTGAGCGGTACATGCTACGTGAAATCCGTTGGCATACCCCAGATTGGAAATTTCCTCAGGAGCACACTGAAAGAAACCCCATCAAAATCCGATTAATAATAAAGATTCTACAAACAAACATGTGAAAACACCCAATTTAACCCCTTTTGGCCCCTTTTTTAAAAACGGTTGGGGCCACAATTACCAAAACTGAGCCAAGCCTTCCTTTTATACCAAAGAACATTATGTTAAAATTTCATAAGGATTGATCTACTGGAACTAAAGTTATTGACCAAAAACTAAAGTGTCTACAGACGACGACAACGACAACGACGACGACAACAACGGCGATGACGACGACGACGACAGCACCATACCAATATACGACCGCAAAAATTTTTGCAGTCGTATAAAAAATCCTCGTGAACCGGGCAAAGGGAGATTGCTTAAGAGTTTTTGTCAGATATTTTTGCTGTTGGTGAAATGGGAAAGTTGAAAAAAATATTGCCGGGATTTTGGGGAAAGGAAACCCCATTGAGACCCCTCTAAGATATTCAAAAGCTGCTTGTACTGAAGGTCTGGCAGACTGGACTGGTAATACCACCAGCAGAGGAATCAACCCTGTGAAAAAAAAATATATACCCAATGTTAACGTTTTTTGTGGACAAACAGACAAACAGACAGACAGACAAACCAACCAGAGGCTCCCAGGAGCCTGTATCTCTCACCTGGCTTTCATTTGCCTTAGTCAAGGAAACATTGTAAGTTATATAGTTGATTTTCAGTTTCTAAAGCTTTTGTAGCTCGAACACCTGCAATATCTTGAACTGTTTTTAAAGTCTGATCATGTTATACTGTATTTCTTTGTTTGGCTTATTTTTGATGAAAAACATTCTTGCTAAGGACCACTTTCAACACCAGTTTTGAAGTCGAGACTTCATTTTATAAATGGCAGTCAACAAACAATTTTCAACATCGGTTTTGAAGTTGCAACATCAATATCTATTTGGAAATCAAATTTCATTGAAATCGTACAATGTTGAATTTTCCTGCCTTTTTTTGGCGACCATTTTAAAAATGACAGTCAACGAACAATTTTTAACATCAGTTTTGAAGTTGCGACATCAAGACCTATTTGGAAACCATATGTCATTGAAATGGGACAATGTTGAATTTTCCCGCCATTTTTGGCGGCCATTTTGAAAATGACGGTCAACAAACAATTTTCAATACCGGTTTTGAAGTCGCAACATCAATATCTATTTGGAAACCAAATTTCATTGAAATTGGACAATGTTGAATTTTCCTGTCTTTTTTGGCGGTCAACAAAAAAAATTTTAACATCAGTTTTGAATTTGTGACATCAAGACCTATTTGGAAACAAAATGTCATTGAAATCGGACAATGTTGAATTTCCCGTCTCTTTTGGCGGCCATTTTGAAAATGGCGGTCAAGGAACAATTTTCAACACCGGTTTTGAAGTCCCAACATCAATATCTATTTGGAAACCAAATTTCATTGAAATCGGACAATGTTGAATTTTCCCGCCTTTTTTGGGGCAGCCATTTTGAAAATGGCGGTCAAGGAACAATATTCAACACCAGTTTTGAAGTCACCACAGCATGGCAAACATTTCATCAGTTTACACTTGACCTTCATCTTCTATAGTTTTAGAAATAAAAGATGAAAAATACGAAAATTTTTAAAATTCGGTGAAAAAAGGGCAATAACTCCTACAAGGGTTTATGGATTTTCTTCAAAATTTCAAGGTGGGTAGACCTTGATGTGCTGAACATTTTTGCAATTTACTTTAACTCTATCTGTTACACTTTTTGAAATAAAAAATAAAAAATGTAAAAATTTTGCAAATTTAACGTAAAAAGGGCTATAACTCTGAGATGGGTTTCAGATTTCCTTATAAATTGCAGGGCAGGTAGTTCTTGCCATGCTGATCATTTTTTCCTATGTCAGATTTTTGATATCTGTAACGGTTTTCAAGTTATTGGCCAAAAACTGCAATTAACCCCTATGTTCTATTTTTAGCAACGGCGGCCATGTTGTTTGACCTACCGCCTAATGGAACACAATTTTGAGGAGCCATACCCTGGTGATGATTCAGGCCAAGTTTGGTTACATTTGGCCCAGTGATTTCAGAGGAGAAGATTTTTGAAATTGTTGACAGACAGACAGACGGACGGACGACGTACGCAAAGTGATGGCAAAAGCTCACATGGCCTCACACGCTCACCTGACAAAATGTTGAACAGCAGGATTTTTCGATGTTCTGTATGGTGGCAATGTTTTTTATGTGAATTTCCCAAAGGGCAAAAATAAACTTTGTTCTGTGCTGGTGGCCATGTTTCAGAACAAAATGAACAATCTTTGTTAAGGACCTTCAGTTCATCATTCCTGTAAAGTTTGGTTGAATTTGCTTCGGTGGTTTCAGAGGAGACGATGAAAATGTGATTTTCCCATATGGTCCAAAGTTAATCTATGTTCCCTGCTGGCAGCCATATTTATCAGATCGGAACCCAATGAGCAATCTTTGTCAAGGACCTTTAGTACATCATTCCTGTAAAGTTTGGTTGAATTTGCTTCAGTGGTTTCAGAGCAGAAGATGAAAATGTGATTTTTCCCATAAGGTCCAATGTTAAACCTAAGTTCCACGCTAGCGGCCATGTTTTTTGCCGGATCAAAACGAAATGAGCAATCTTTGTATAGGACCTTCCATACATCATTCCTGTAAAGTTTGGTTGAATTTGCTTCAGTAGTTTCAGAGGAGAAGATGAAAATGTGAAAAGTTAAACGGACGGACGACGGACGCCAAGTGATGGCAATAGCTCACACTGACCCTTTGGGTCAGGTGAGGTAAAAACTATATGCCCCCGAATCTTCGATTCACAGGGGCATAAAAAAACAAAATAAAGAAAATATCAAAATGAGGAAATTTAATGACAAATATTTTAGAATTTCCAGTAAATTCAATGGAATGGTGGAAGTGGTAAAAATAACATAAATATATAAAACCCAAGAAAGAGACCCAAGTTAACGGAAAATTGGAAATATCATTAAAGATTACTGCATTATAATATTATTTTGAAGCTAACTTTGCACATTAAGTGCAGTATATTAATAACTTATGAAGTGACTGCATATCAATCCATGAATTTAATATTTTGTGTCAACTATTTTGTCATTTATCATATATCTATAAGAAAATTTCACACCTGTCCAGACATGGAGTGGTCTTTTCTAAACCACTCCAAACATTGTTCACTACAATTCTATTCTGTAAGTGTTTGATTAATTAAGAAAATGTCAAATGATACCCCAAGTTTCTTCTTCGTAAATTTCAATCAATAATGTGTCTGTCAATCTGAAGACTACTTGTCTTGTACAAGATTGACAGAATTTTGTTTCATTATAAAATGGAACTAATATTGTGATAAGAGAACCTTGTTTTCTTTACAGGGAGTCTATCATACAATATTGGAAAATACAAATATATTGTTCACAATAAATGACTTGGTCCTATACAAAAGCCAAGATTTAATAAGTCAATTGTATAATTTGCATGCAGTATCACTGGATATGAGGTTGTCTCTTTGATATCTTCTATGTATTTGTATAATCTGTATTCATCAAACGACAAAAATTTAAAGATTCAAATGTTTTACTTTTTACTTTTTTTATGTCTCCAGCAATTTAGTCAATTTCCTATATCTTTATTTATTTGTATAGTGTACTTCCTGTCTAATTAAATCTTAAAATGATACTATTATTCACACAGTTTCGTTGGTAATTTAATTCAAGATTTCTAGGCATATTATAAACCTACCAACAGGAGAAAATTTGGCATGATCTTTTCCTATACCTTTCACACAGTGCATTTTGATATCTAATTCCTACAAAAAATAGAAAAGAATGGTCTTAGTTCCTTCAATAAAAACCTTTCTTATTAGAAATAGAAATATCTGTGTTATGATTATTTGATTAAGGATTCAAAAGGTCTGTCTAGAGTTCATAAATAATACACAATCAGTGTGATGGGGACCTGTCAACTTTGGTTGCATTTTACTTTACCAGATATGACACATTGGTAAAAATCAAAATAATTAATTGAAATGTGGACTTGCCAGACACATTTTGAAAGGGATCAAACAGCACTATTATGGTCAAGTTTGGTACCAACTGGATTTGTTTCTTTAGAGTAGATTGATTGATTGATTGAATACTGTGTAACGTCTACTCAGCAATATTTCAGCTATATCAAGACGAGAACAAGTTTGTTAATAAATAATCACTTTTGGGTATGGAAAGGGCCATTGGACGGGAAATTCTGACTGCCACTGGAAAAGTAGGGTGAAATCGTCAAGGGCAGGGAATTTAGCCTTGTAGCCGATCACCTATGGACCATCCCAAAAAGAGCTTGCTACAAGGGTTCTTTAACGTGCAGGAAGCGTGGCGTTTCTTCCAACACGTTAACCTGAGTTTACATCCCATCCGAAAGATGGGTTGTGTATTTATTAATCCCGCACAACACGGAATGGGTCCTATTTCTATATCCCGGGACCCTCGGGGTCAGCCTCCGTTTAGGAGGGGTCACACCCCGCAAGCCGGAGATACTAGATCCTATTTCTATATCCCGGGGTTTCCTCGGGGTCCTCTGTTAGGAAGACTCATACTCCAAGCTCAAGAGGATGCTACGGGCCTATTCATAAGCTGGGACCACGCACGGCGGCTTTAGAGTAGAAGATCTTTGAAAACTTTTCCATAGAGTCCAATGTAAAACTATGTTCCCCCTTGTGGCCATCTTGAATGCCTACACCATGTATGGTCCGAATTGGCTTTGTGGCTCCTGAGAAGATCTTTGAATGCTTTCCCATAGGGTCCAATGATAACATATGTTCCCCTCCTGGATGCAATAAGGACTTGCTGGTCAAATATATCAAAGGGGACCAACTAATGACCATTTTGACCATGCATATGGTTTCCAATCGGCCAAGAACTTTCAGGGGAAAAGATCTTTGAATGTTTCCCAAAGGGTTCAATTTTAAACTAAGTTCCCTGCTCATGGCCATCTTGGATGAGGTATGGTTTGTAAAAGGGGACCACCTAAGGACTATTGTGACAAACTTCAATGTTAATTGAGTTAGAGATTTAAGAGGAGACCTCTGAATAAAAAGTTTATAACAGATGGACTGACAATTGAAGCCAAGTGATGGCAAATGCTGGCCCTGGCTATAGCTAGATGATCTTTAAATCGCAAACTTTCAAAGGGATCACTTAAGGGGATACGATATAGTAAAGATCCTGAACTGACTTTTTCGTGAAATTTTGAAATAATGTCAATTTGAACATGCTCTTTCCAAATCTGCAAAGAGAAGTATACCTTCATGATTTTGTTTTCGAGATAATTGCTATTCAAAATCGCCCATTTTCCAAAATGTTACGTAAAAAATGGATTTTTTCAGTAATTTTTAAAATGTCATAACTTTAAAACTAATTAAGTTCAGTAAAAATTTTAATACAAAATTTCATTATTTGTGGTTCGAAATTGACATTTATGTAAATATTTATTGAATAAATGTCCATTTCTAGTAGGTAAAATTTCACATAGAAAAAAATTGTGAACTGATTTTTTCTTCAAAATTCGCAGAGATCTCCGTGAAACATCACTCTTTCGAAATTCACTTTGAAAAATGGGGGTCCATGTGCTTATTTTAAAGCTACAAGGAGAAAACTGTCATTTTTTATCGCTACAAATGAACATTGCCGGTTTTGGCGTGAAATGACGTTACAAATATTTTGCTCGGAAACTTGAACGTTGTCAATTTGTGTTTTCCCGCGTGTAAGGGTTGCGAAAAATGGAACAGAGTTGAATACCATTAAACAGTTAAACAGAAAATAAAAGACATCAAACACAAGAGAGAATTTATCCTGTGATTAATGATTACTTCCGTCTAAAGACATTCACAAAGATCAGTCAAACACATTCCAAAAAAATGAAATTGACCGAATCCCGTTCCTGATAAGTGTTTTTCCCGAATTCTCGGTGAAATAAATGACCTTTCACATTGTCCCGAAAAAGATTATACCGACCTTCATTTAAAGTTAAATGCGTTTCATAGGATAATTATCATGCATGTGTAGTGCTCTCCAATACCATACTCAAGGAAGTCTTTGCTATCAGTATGTCGGAACTGGAGCTACCACTTCCCCAATTGCGTTATGAGCGATTCACAACCACGTCGATTTAATCATAGATTTATTGTTCATGTTTCTGTCCGCAATTTGCGTAGTCTGATATTTATGACGTTGTGCTCTATTTCGTGAGTCTATCTTGACGTCGCAAAAAACAATATGCGGCGACGTTATTATCTGCCCTTGGTACTGTATCATATCCCCTTAAGACTATTAACATCAAATTTGATTAAAACTGTTCTGGTGGTTTCAGAGGAGAAGATCTTTGAATGTCTAAAAATAGTTTTGGATGAGATGAGGTAGAAAACATATGAATCATATTTTAATCAAAGGGGATTACTTAAGGACTATTGTAGAGATTTATTAGCATTGTTGTGGGAAAACGACATTATAACTATTGTAAACCCCATTGTCGACGTTGCTGTGTCTCTGACGTCATCTTAGGCGGAAGTTACGTTCAGATAGCAATAAATGTAATGGTTGATTGACAAGAGTTTTAGTTTAGACAAAATTGTTCAATTGGTTTCAGAGCAGATCTTTGAATTTCTAAAAATAGTTTTGGATGAGTAACCTTATTTTGTTTGTATGCTGACCATGCATAAGCAAAGGTAACCTGATACAATGTATGATGTACAATAACTGAACTATGAACGAAGTTGATCAAGTGAACATGAAGCTCTCAAGAGCCTATATCTCTCACCTGGACCATGGCGTAAGATAATACAAATGCTAAATGTAACTGGCTTATCACCTTCATATCTCATGGACTCCAGCACTTAACAACTCTGTTCGGTAATTTTGATAGTATCCCTATCTTCAATGTGGTATGAACATTATCAACATAATTTTTCAGAGAGGACCACCGATGTTATATGTTATATTATCAACCTACCATTTCTAGTTATTGAGAAATGAACTTCACATGGCCACTCAACCGTGAAATTGAGGTCAAGGACAAAAGTTACCTACCAGACTGACACGTACTACCCAAAACCAACCTACATACCAAATATTATCAACCTACCACTTCTAGTTATTGAGAAATGGACTTAAGCAGAGAACTTAACGTGCTCACTGGACCATGCAAGTGAGGTCAAGATCACATGATTTTATGTCCGTCGCGTACCACTTGATTAGTTCTACCACTGGCCCAAATATGATGTTCCTAAATCAAAGGGTTTTCAAAATATCCTGCAATTAGTAAAAGTTAACACCATTGCCATACTCTGTACGCATATGTCTAGCTTTCAGCGACTTTTTTCAGGGGCGAGACAATAATTATGCAAAATTGTGTCCAGGTCTGACACAATGGCCAACATCTAACTCTGTAAAATCTAGAACAGATCAGAGAAATGATTCCATATTTTCATAAAACAGTCCTGTCAAGTCCAACTTCAGTTAGGCAATTTTTCAACTCTCAGAGGGACTGAATATTGTTAGTAAGGACAATTGTGACCAAGTAGTTTATCTCATAGGCTCAATTATTAAACTTCATGTTTCCCACTGGAAACCATGTTGGATGAGGC
This sequence comes from Modiolus philippinarum, assembly GCA_002080025.1. NCBI lineage: Eukaryota > Metazoa > Mollusca > Bivalvia > Mytilida > Modiolidae > Modiolus > Modiolus philippinarum. The sequence goes on from MJUU01000780.1 coordinate 321,877, forward strand.
ATGAACTTGCTGGACATAAATTTTTAAAAGGGACCACCCAATGACCATTGTGACCAAATTTGCTTCCAGTTGGTCAGGAAGTTTCAGACAAGTGTAGACACAAATACGTATCGCCTGAATATAAACATTGTCATCTATACATAATGAACCTAACACAGAGTATTGGAGGAAAAATCAATGCCTGTTTTGCCTTTTAAGTATCTGGTGAGATAAAAAGATATGAATTAAAAGTCAAAAACAGTCACAAAGCCTAGAAATTGAGATCCTGATTAAATGACTGGTAGAAAACAGACACATACCTATCTACTAACATCAGACCAAATTTGGTGCGGACGAGATATGACAGCTGTTTAGAAATAAACATGAACGTAAAAAATTAACTAAGTCAATGAACCACGAAATTGAGGTCAGGGTATCAAACCAAGTGTCAGACTAACATGTATCCACTAAAATGTAACAGTTACAGCAATTTTCCAATAACTGAATGCAGTTTCAATAGGATTTTTGGTAGCTCTCCAGGTAATACAATAGGTTTTTCAATAGCAGTTTGGCCTTCAAAGTAGAAAGGTCACCAAATGCCCATTCATACATATAGTTGTGTTTGAGTCAATTTACCTGATGTTGATTTCACCCACAGAGATAAAGTACATTTGAACTATTAATATTATGTATTGGAACAAACAAAGAGAAGTGATGAACTTTCATATAGACTAAATTTAAACAGTAATGGTACAAGTGGGTGATATTTAACCTTATTACATGAAAAAATTCATGCTTATTTTTCATAGGCTATTTCAATAATAAAAACAAGTTTGGGTGAACTTGACTTGTTTCATCCTGAAATTGACATCAGGTAAACTGGCCCATATCCAGGACAAACACAATAAATGGGTATGTGACCTTTCTACCTTGAAGGTCAAACTTCTATTGAGAAACCTATTGTAACTACCTGGAGAGCTACCAAATTTTCTATTGTGAGTGCATTCAGTATTAGGAAAATTGCTGTAACCTAATATTGAAAGTAATATTGTTATAATTAACATGATTAATGAGAAATGGGCATGAATTTAAGGTAGTAGATCCAGGGTAACCCCAAAATTTTCCACAAATTCAATTTTCTTTAAATTTGCAGTATAAACAATTATGTGACAATATACTTCAAGAAAAAAATTTGTAAAGTTTCACCCTAAGATTTTTGATATACAGTTCATAGAAACATCCTTGTCTTGGGGGTCTTAAATTCTGTTAAGAAATCACTATATGGTGTATACTACTGTACTGTATATTAATAAGAAACAGCATAAATTAGCCCTAAATTGTTAAACTGCTTCTTAAAAACTTGTAGACCTAAATACCAGATAATAAATATCATAAGCATACATTAAGTGTTGATTTGCAGTACAAAAGAAATTGCACTGTCAAAACAATGCTGTAATTAGAGCATTGTTCAATTGCTTCCCAACAAAAATCCTATAATTCTATTCTCATCAAAAACTGAGAAATAAAAGATCCTCCACACAAATGACTTATGTCGAAATTTTAGAAAAATTCATTGTCAATGTACGAAAACTGCTTAAAAAGGCATGGTTTTCCTAGATACTGAACATCAAGTTAAATGAATTACCTCCCTTGCCAAATATCTGACTTTCATTTATTTTGATATTTTTTATGATACCACTCAAAAACTGGACATTTTGATACAGGCATTATGATGCATTTTATCAAAAGAGTGTATTTTTATCACAAGATGGATATTCTATTCCTATTTATGAAATAAAGGGTTATGCAGAGCACAGCATGATACGACCACAGCATGTCGACCACTGAAATTTGAACAAGAGACGTCAAGAGTAATATAAAGTGAATGTGGACACAGTAATGAGCTTGACACAGTAACTAAATCGACACAATAAGGAGATTGACATAGGAATTAGCTGGACACAAACTAGGGAACACTGAAATTAGCCCTTTTGATCCCTGAAAGCTCAGAATCTAAAAGATATGCTAAATCTGTTGACATACTACTGACTGCATACATCAACAGGAATCCAAAGAAAAACAAACCATCGAAATCCGATGAGAAGTAAAGATTTGCATATTTCAGAAAATTGCCATTTTGGCCCCTTTGACCACTTAAAGCTCTGAGACCTTAAGAGCTACAAAAAATCTGTTGACATATCCCTGAAAGCTTACAACTAGAGGAATCCAAAGAAAATAATCTCATTCAAATCAGATGAGAAATAAAGATTTTACATATTTTTGAAAATTGCAATTTTGACCTCTTTGACCCCTTATAGCTAAGAAACGGTAAGAGATACCCAAAATCTGTTGACATACTGCTGAAAGCTAAAGACAAGAGGAATATAAAGAAAAAATCCCATCGAAATCCGATGAAAATAGAAATTTTATATAGTCTGCACATTCACAATTTTGGCCCCATTTGGCCCTTCATAGCTCAAGAAGGAAACAATTTATCAAAAATCTAATACTTACCCACCATTTAATTTTTTATAAGGAATACATTGAAAAAACTGCATCAAAATGGGACTAGAAATAATCAAAGTACTGAAGTACTGTTTAGTCGGATTTACGCTTTAATTTCGTAAAAGATAGTCGTGAAATTGTTAATTGTGCAACAAAATACTATATATATGGGAAATGTTGAAGGTATAGAGGAAGAAGAACAATAAATGCGTTGTTCCATTTGGTTAATTTTACCTTGTATCTGTAGGAATTTTGTGTCATGTACATTTACTCGTTGACAATATCTCTTGCTTTTGCATTTATGACAGAGTTTGTCTCTCTTGAAGTGTGGAGTTCTTATGAATATCTCCATTGCTTGAGGTGCATGCTCTCTATTTTTCTTCGGTTAAAATTTTCAAAATTTTACATTTAGGCTTTCATATTTTCTTTAAAATTCATACTATTTTTACCATCTGTAGTTATTATGCCCACATCTCCNTTTTTTGCCCCTTTTTAAAAATGGGAGGGGCCAAAAAACCCAAAACCAAACATAGTCCTCCTTTTGTACCAAGGAATATTGTCTTAAAATTTCCTAAGGATTGATCAACTAGAACTTAAGTTATTTACCAAAAACAAAAGTGTCTACAGACGACGACGCGGACAACGACAACAACGACAGTGCCATGCCATATACGACCTCAAATTTTTTGTGGCCGTATAAAAATATTATACATCTTGTGTTTTATTCATACCAATTACAACAAGCAATTTTTACATAAAAAGGAGTTTTCTCCTCTTACCCCAGATCCACTACCTTAAAAAATTAACTAAGTCAGTGAACCATAAAATTAAGGTCAAGGCTACTTGACAGGTGTCAGACTGGCATGTATCCACTAACACGTAACAATAAATATAATATGGAAAGTACAGATGCTAAACTAAATGAAAAATGGACAAAAATGTAAAAAATTAAGAAAGTCAATGAACCATGAAATTGAAGTCAAGATTACGTGACCGGTCTCAAACTGGCATCTACTCGCTAAGATGTAACAATAAACCTAATATGGAAAGGCTAGGTGTTACAACTGCCAAGCAATGAACATAAATGTAAAATATTGACAAGGTCACTGATCAATGAAATTGAGGTAAAGGTTACATGACAGGTGTCAGACTGGCATGTATCTGTTACAGTGGATTTGTAAAAGCAGTGACTTTGTAAAATCCCTGAGATAATTAGTGATTTTATAAAACCACTGATCATTTAAGTGATTTTGTAAAATCACTGAAACTGTCAGGGATTTTTGTAAAAATCCATGAAATTTTTTTTTAGGGATTTTACAAAATCACTGATTAATTAGAATGTTCAATTTCGGGAAAGATGTTGGCGAATTTAGATTTATTATACAAACAAAATTTGTATAGGTATACAAACAAGAGCCGTCGTTGAATGGCAGCCAAATATACCCCCACTCATTGAACCCTGAATCGATATGGTAAGTGCAAATTTAAGTTGGTGTGGACACAGTACAAGGTGGACACAATAAAAGTATGGACACAAATGATATAATCTTCAAGAAAGAACTTGCAGAAGTTAAAATGAAAATACTCTGTCAAAATCAGACAAATATAAAATTCACCCTTTTTAGCCTATTTGACATTTCACACAAAAATCATAAGCATAAACAAAATTTCATTATAACACTTTAAAACAACTTTTCAAGAGGATTACAATGTGCTCTCCAACAGTTTTATTTCACAATATCTACGCTTATATTATTTCTTTGAAAAAAAAAGCATTGCAGAAAGAATCAACCAAGAGTCAAAGTCATATTATCTCCCTTTCTTGGTTTCAGACAATACTTATATTACTTTATGCACATCTCCATTTAGTGTTCTTCCTTTGTGTTAAGTTTCAATAAAATCCTTCCAGTGTTTTAAGAGGAGTTGCGCGTACGAGGTAACCCATACATAGGAAATAAACAAAAAGTCAAAGTCAAATTATCTCCCCTTCCTGGTTTTGGACAATAATTATATTCCTTCATGCACATCTACATATAATGTTCTTCCTTTATGTAAAGTTTCATCAAAACCTTTCAAGTGGTTTAAGAGCAGTTGCACTTATGGGGTAACCCATATATAGGGAATCAACAAAAAGTCAGTCATATTATCTCCCCTTCCTGGTTTCGGACAATAATTATATTCCTTCATGCACATCTCCATATAGTGTCCTTCCTTTGTGTAAAGTTTCATCAAAATCCTTCAAGTGGTTTAAGATGAGTTGCGCTTACGAGGTCACCAATACATAGGGAATCAAAGAAAAGTCAGTCGAATTATTTCCCATCCTGGTTTGGACAATAATTATATTCCTTCATGCACATCTCCATATAGTGTCCTTCCTTTGTATTAAGTTTCATCAAAATCCTTCAAGTGGTTTAAGAGGAGTTGTGCTTACAAGAAGTGTGGACAGGTGGACAGACGGATGGACAGACAGACAGACAGGGTGATTCCTATATACCCCCAAACTGTGGGGGGTATAAATATTGGGATAATGTTGTGCAGTTTAATAATTTATTAAATAGGCAATATTCTTATCCATAGTTTAAATGAATAAATTATTTAAAACAATTCAAAATTATTTATGGTTTGCTTCAAATCTACCAGGTATTTTTACAGATTAATCTTATTTCAATTGAGTCACATTTTATTCTAGCCTTAACATTTTCTTCAATTTAAAACTAATAATGTTGTGCAGTTTAATAATTTATTTACTAGGCAATATTCTTACCCAAAGTTTAAAAGAATAAATTATTTAAAACAATTCAAAATTATTTATGGTTTGCTTCAAATCTACCAGATATTTCTACAGATTCATCTTATTTCAATTGAGTCACATTTTTTTTCAATTTAAAACAAGAGCTGTCGCCGAATGGCAGCCAAAGATACCCCCCGCTCATTGAACCCTGAATCGATATGGTAAGTGTAAAATTAAGTTGGTGTGGACACAATACAGGTGCAGACACAGTACAAGTGTGGACACAATGATATAATCTTCAAGAAAAAACTTTCACAAGGGTTCCAATGAAAACACTCTGTCTAAATCAGACAAATATAAAATTCACCCTTTTCAGCCTATTTGACATTTTATACATCTATATATAGTGTTCTTCCTTTGTCTAAAGTTTCATAAAAATCCTTCAAGTGGATTAAGAGGAGTTGTGAGTAAGAGGTAACCCATACGTAGGAAATCAATGAAAACTCAAAGTTGAATTATCTCCCCTTCCTGGTTTCTGACAATAATTATATGCCTTCATGCACATCTCCATATGGTGTTCTTACTTTGTGTAAAGTTTCAGTATATTCTTTCAAGTGGTTTAAGAGGAGTTGCGCAAGTGAAGTGATTTAAGAGGAGTTGCGCTTACAAGGTAACCAATACATGGGGAATCAACGAAAAGTCGAAGTTCAATTTTCTCCCCTTCCTGGTTTTGAACAATAATTATATTTCTTCATGCACATCTCCATATAGTGTCCTTCCTTTGTGTAAAGTTTCATCAAAATCCTTT
>MJUU01000780.1:332078-342346 GCA_002080025.1 Modiolus philippinarum
TCAACGAACAATTTTTAACATCAGTTTTGAAGTTGCGACATCAAGACCTATTTGGAAACCAAATTTCATTGAAATCGGACAATGTTGAATTTTCCGGCCTTTCTGGCGGCCATTTTGAAAATGGTGGTCAACGAACAATTTTTAACATCAGTTTTGAAGTTGCAACATCAAGACCTATTTGGAAACCAAATGTCATTGTGACTTNTTTTAATTGGACTAGTAGTTTCTGAGAAGATCTTTGAATGTCTTTTCCATAGGGGCCAATGTTAAAACTATGTTCCCCGCTGGCGCCTATCTTGGATGGGGTACGGACCTGCCGGATACCTTTTTTAGAAGGGACCATCGAAGGAAAATTGTGGCTTAGTTTAGTTTTAATTGGACTAGTAGTTTCTGAGAAGATCTTTGAATGTATTTTCCATAAGGTCCAATGTTAAAACTATGTTTCAATGGCGGCCATCTTGGATGAGGAACTGACCTACCAGATACCTTTTTTTGGAAAGGACCATCTAAGGACCACTGCGACTAAGTATGGTTATAATTGGACTAGTAGTTTCTGAGAAGAAGATCTTTGAATGTCTTTCCCATAGGGTCCAATGTTAAAACTATGTTCCCTGCTGGTGGCCATCTTGGATTAGGTACGGACCTGTAGGATACCTTTTTTGGAAAGGACCATCTAAGGACCATTGTGACTAAATTTGGTTATAATTGGACTGGTAGTTTCTGAGAAGAAGATCTTTGAATGTCTTTTCCATAGGGTTGAATGTTAAAACCATGTTCCCTGCTGGTGCCCATCTTGGATGAGGTATGGACCTGCCTGATATCTTTTTTTGGAAAGGACCATCTAAGGACCATTGTGACTAAGTTTGGTTATAATTGGACTGGTAGTTTCTGAGAAGAAGATCTTTGAATGTCTTTCCCATAGGGCCCAATGTTAAAACTATGTTCCCCGCTGGCGGCCATCTTGGATTAGGTACAGACCTGTCGGATACCTTTTTAGAAAGGGACCATCTAAGGACCATTGTGACTTAGTTTAGTTTTAATTGGACTAGTAGTTTCTGATAAGAAGATCTTTGAATGTATTTTCCATAGAGTCCAATGTTAAAACTATGTTCCCAATGGCTGCCATCTTGGATGAGGTACCGACCTGCCAGATACCTTTTTTTGGAAGGGACCATCTAAGAACCATTGTGACTAAGTATGGTTATAATTGGACTGGTAGTTTCTGAGAAGAAGATCTTTGAATGTCTTTTCCATAGGGTCGAATGTTAAAACTATGTTCCCTGCTGGTGGCCATCTTGGATGAGGTATGGACCTGCCTGATATCTTTTTTTGGAAAGGACCATCTAAGGACCATTATGACTACGTTTGGTTCTAACTGGACTGGTAGTTTCTGACAAGAAGATCTTTGAAAGTCTTTTCCCATGGGGTCCAATGTTAAAACTATGTTCCCCACTGGGGACCATCTTGGAAGTGGTATGGACATGCAAGATACCTTTTTTGGATGGGACCATCGAAGGACCATTGTGACTAAGTTTGATTATAATTGGGCTGGTAGTTCCTGGAAAAAAAGATATTTGAATGTGTTTTCCCATAGGGTCCAATTCCAATGTTAAACCATGTTCCATATTGGCGACCATCTTGGATGAGGTACAGACTTGCAGGGCACCTTTTTAGATGGGACCATCAAAGGACCATTGTGACTAAGTTTGATTATCATTGGGCTGGTAGTTTCTGAGAAGAAGATCTTTGAATGTGTTTTCCCATAGGGTCCAATGTTGAAACTATGTTCCCTGCTGGCGGCCATCTTGGAAGTGGTACAGACATTCCATACAGTCTACCTGTATGGGTTTTATTTATATGTTTATTATACAATAGGGATACGAGACAGAGAAAGGGGAGGTTTGGGTACCCATAAACCATTCTAACCCTAATGCTGGCTTTTGCTAGTGAAGGTACCAAGTCCGGCTGTCCTGAGTTCCTATCGTTGTTTACATTTGTCTTTGGTATTTTTCTTGTGGTTTTTTTGTCTCGCCCGTGGTGAAAGTCGTGGAAAGTGAGACATAGGCATACAAAGTATGATGACGGTGACGCGGCGGCGGCGTAAACTCTTAAGTTTTTGTGATAAGATCATTTTCTCAGTAACTATAAGTGGTAGGTCAATGATATTTGGTATCTAAGTTGGTCTTGGGTAGTACATGACAGTCTGCTGCATAGCTTTTGTCTGTGACCTCAATTTCACGGTCCAATGAACATGTTAAGTTTTTGTGATTAGGTCATTTTCTCAGTAACTATTAGTGGTAGGTCAATGATTTTGGTATGTAGGTTGGTCTTGGGTAGTACATGACAGTCTGCTACATGGCTTTTGTCTGTGACCTCAATTTCACAGTCCAATGAACATGTAAAGTTTTTTGTGATTAGGTCATTTTCTCAGTAACTATAAGTGGTAGGTCAGTGATATTTGGTATGTAGGTTGGTCTTGGGTAGTACATGACAGTCTGCTACATGGCTTTTGTCTGTGACCTCAATTTCACGGTCCAATGAACATGTTAAGTTTTTGCGATTAGGTCATTTTCTCAGTAACTATTAGTGGTAGGTCAATGATATTTGGTATGTAGGCTGGTCTTATATAGAACATGACAGTCTGTCATATGGCATTTGTCCTTGACCTCAATTTCATGGTCTAGTGAGCATGTTAAGTTTTTGTGATTAGGTCATTTTCTCTGTAACTATAAGTGTAAGGTCAATGATATTTGATATATGGGTTGGTCTTCAGTAGTACATGACAGTCTACTATATGGCTTTTGTCTGTGACCTCAATTTTACGGTCCAATGAACATGTTAATTTTTTGTTGTTAGCTCAGTTTCTCAGTAACTGTTAGTGGTAGGTTAATGATATGTGGTATATAGGTTTGCCTTGGGTAGTACTTGACAGTCTGTCATATGGTTTTTGTCCATGACCTAAATTTCATGGTCTAGTAATCATGTTAAGTTTTTCTGATTAGATCAATTTCTCAGTAACTATTTATGGTACATCAATGACATTTAGTATGTGGGTTGGTTTAATGAAGAACATGATGGTGTGTTTTATGGTTTTTGTGTGTGACCTCAATTTCATGGTCCAGTAATTATGTTAAGTTTTCAGTATCTATTAGTGGTATGTCAATGATATTTGGTATGTGTGTTGGTCTTGGGTAGTACATGGCAGTCTGCCATATGACTTATGTCTGTGACCTCAAATTCATGGTCCAGTGATTATGTTGAGTTTCTCCATTATCTATAAATGGTAGGTCAATAATATTTTAGTATATGGGTTGGTCTTTGGTGGAAACTGACAGCCTGCTATTTGCTTTTGCCCTAGATGTCATTTCCACGGTCTAGTGAACATGTTTGATTTTTCAGTATTTATTAGTGGCAAGTCAATGATATTTGGCATTTAGGTTGGTTTAATTTGGGTAGTGCATGACAGTCTGCTTTAATACTTTTGTTAGTTACCCTAATTTTACTATAGCGAACATGTTAAAATTTTTCTGATTTAAGTCAGTTTGACTTTTTACATCAGTTTAGTGGCCAACAGGGATGGGCGAGACATCAATCTGGATCCACACTTGTTTTCTTGTGCAGTTCCAATTTACTTTGTGGCATGTGGCTATGTTTTTCAGCCATTGTAGGTGTTTCCTGTTATCTTTTTTATTCTATGCCAGATACCTTTTTTGGATGGGACCATCTAAGGACCATTGTGACTAAGTTTGATTATAATTGGGCTGGTAGTTTCTGAAAAGAAGATATTTGAATGTGTTTTCCCATAGGGTCCAATGTTAAAACCATGTTTCCACTGGCAGCCATCCTGGATGAGGTACAGACTTGCTGGATACCTTTTTAGATGGAACCATCAAAGGACCATTGTGACTAAGTTTGATTATCATTGGGCTGGTAGTTTCTAAGAAGAAGATCTTTGAATGTCTTTTCCCATAAGGTCCAATGTTGAAACTATGTTCCCTGCTGGCTGCCATCTTGGAGGAGGTACGTAACTGCCGGATACCTTTTATGGATGGGACTATCTAAAGACCATTGTGACTAAGTTTGATTATAATTGGGCTGGTAGTTTCTGAGGAGAAGATCTTTGAATATTTTTTCTCATAGGGTCCAATGTTAAAACTATGATCCCCGCTGGTGGCCATCTTGGATGAGGTACGGACCTGCCGGATACCTTTTTTGGATGAAACTATCTAAGGACCATTGTGACTAAGTCTGATTATAATTTGGCTGGTAGTTCCTGCCGGACACAATTTTTAAAGGAATCCACACAAGGACTTTTGTGACCAAATTTGGGTCCAATAGGCCCAGTGGTTTCAGAGGAGAAGATCTTTGAATGAAAAGTTTATGACGGACGACAAATGCCAAGTGATGGCAAAAGCTCACCATGGCATAGCCAGGTTAGCTAAAAAGGTGCAAAAAAATTAATATTTCAAAAATATATTAAGTCCAAGGGCCATAACTGTCCACAAAAATCATTCAACAGGAACCAAATTTTAACTTAATCAGTAATTTATAAACAAACAATCATATACCGCATATCAAATCAACATGTTCACGCATTGTAAAGAAAAGGTGGAGAAACTGATATTTTTTTAAAAATTTACCGAGTCCAAGGGCAGTATCTCCAAAGGAAAAAATCAAACAATCATGACCAAACTAAAACTTGATCTGTATCTCAACTAAATACACTAATAATACTAATATACCAAATATCAAATCAATTTTTCAAGAGGTTACAGAAAAAAAAACTCAGGAGACCTACATTTTTCAAAATTTCACTAAAACCAATGCGTATATTTCTGTGTAAAATCAACTGACCATAACCAAATTCTGGCTTGATTTGTACATTCATATACCAAGTTTCAAATCAATATGTCAAGCGGTTACAGAAATAAACTCTGGAAACCTATATTTTCAAAATTTCACTAAGTCAAAGGGCCATAACTCTGCACAAAATCAACCAACCGAAACCAAATTCAAGCTTGATCTGTATCTCACCTAGATATACTTATAAACCAAATATCCAATCAATATGTCCAGCGGCTACGAAAAAAACTCCAGAAACTAACAAGAGTTGTCAGAAGACAACATAGCTCGCCGGGGATTCCAGTAACTTCAATGCACAATAAATTCGAAAGTAATAAAAAGCTTTCTTCACAAGAAAGGTACATACCAAATTTAAACACCCTATCACTAAACAACTTAATTCTAGAAGCAAAGTTAAGTTTTTAAAAATTGCCCTCAGGGCAAGGTCAAGGTCAAAATGTCTACAAATATGGTACCATTAGAAAGCTCTCATCAAAGGAACTTCACATACCAAATATGAACACCCTACCACTAGGCAACTTAGCAAAAGTTTTTAAAAAATTGCCCTCAGGGCAAGGTCAAGGTCAAAATGTCTACAAATATGGTATCACAAGAAAGCTCACCATAAAGAAGTTACATGCAAAATATAAACACCCTACCACTAAAGGCCTACCTTCTAGAGGCAAGGTTATAGTTTTTTACAAATTGCCCTCAGGGCAAGGTCAAGGTCAAAATGTCTACACGTATGGTACCAGAAGAAAGCCCTCGTCATCAGGAAGTTGTATACCAAATATGAACACCCTCCACTAAAAGCCTACCTTCTAGAGGCAAGGTTAAAGTTTTTCAAAAATTGCCCTAAGGGCAAGGTCAAGGTCAAAATGTCTAAAAATATGGTATCTTTAGAAAGGTCTCATCATAAGGAAGATACATACCAAATAAGAACACCCTACCACTAAACAACTTAATTCTAGAAGCAAGGTTAAAGTTTTTCAAAAATTGCCTTTAAGGGCAAGGTCAAGGTCAAAATGTCTACAAATATGATACCTTTAGAAAGCTCTCCTCATAAGGAAGTTACATACCACATATGAACTCCCTACCACTAAAAGCCTACCTTCTAGAGGCAAGGTTAAAGTTTTTTAAAAATTGCCTTAAGGGCAAGGTCAAGGTCAAAATGTCTACAAATATGATACCTTTAGAAAGGTCTCATCATAAGGAAGTTACATACCCAATATGAACACCCTACCACTAAAAGCCTACCTTCTAGAGGCAAGGTTAAAGTTTTTTAAAAATTGCCCTAAGGGCAAGGTCAAGGTCAAAATGTCTACAAGTATGGTACCAAAAGAAAGCTCTCATCACAAGGATGCCACATACCAAATATCAACATCCTAGTCCTCCAGGTCTCCATTCCACAAGCCAGGTTAAAGTTTTGGCGACGCCGACGACGCCGACGCCGGGGTGATGACAATAGCTCTCCGGACATTCGTCCAGGCAAGCTAAAAAGTTAATTGATGGACGGACTTTACGGAGGGCATAGCATAGTATGTCTGTCTTTCAACGGGTGTATAAAAATGCAATGAAAAATTAATGTATCACTACATTTGGTAACCAAGTCCATTTCAATAAACAGGAAGTACACATCTGACAGGACTCGAAATAGGCTTACAACTAACCATATAGTGGCAGCACACCAGGGTGGTGTTTGTATGGTAATGAGAATCAGGTCTGGATTACTTCACGAGTTGCATTCCAGAATTGATTCTGCCTCTCCATTTTGGAACCAGGTAGTATTGAGAAGAGACCATGCGACAAAACTTGAACCTAAAATGTAAGGGACTTGACACTGTTTTTGAGCTGATTATGGATTTGTTATCAAATCTATAAATTTTCTTATCTGTTGGAGCTTAAAATTTTCATCACAAGGGTAGAGTGACCATACATAGACCATGACAAAACACATCTCAACCTGTTCATATTCAAATTTGCAGAAGCCGTCCTTCACACAAAGTTTTCATGCAGCATCAGAGCCCTAGACCCTTGACTTCATCTGGAGCATTTAGACAAATTACGTTATTGTTTTAAGGTGAGACGTTACTAAATGGCTATGTCTTACTTTCTCGTGAAAATTTGCACACAAGTAGATGTTAATGACCTGCATCTGAATATTAACTTTTTAATAAGGGTCATGGATCACTTAAGAAGGATATTTGACTTTGAAAACGTGATCTTTGGGGTCCACTTTTACATAGACATAACATAAAAATTGCAATTTCACACCTAAAAATGTTACGTTTTTCAATTTATCTACAAATGCAGCGATTACATATTGTCCAAAAACTAACACAAAGAAGAGGACGAAATTTCGAATCCATTGATATATAGAAAACCACATGTCGTGGAGCATCTTTTTTCTCTATGTAAGCACAAATTTTTGGAAGAGGTGTAAAAAATGCCAAACGTAAGGTTGTTGTTGACGTTACAATGCATAACTAACGTTTTCGCAAAGATTTCATATCCGATCATTTTGTATTGGAGGCAAATGACGGTAATATTCCATGTAAAATCCCGGAATAGACGGTTATAACTTTTGACAAGATAATTTTACTGAAAATAACAGTAAAAGAATTGTTTTTTTTTTTCAATAAAAATAATTCCCCTTTCAGAAAAGGGCAAACACTGAATTGTGCAAATATCCTTAATTTGTTGGAATTCCCGGTCTTAAATGAATTAATCTATTTGTTTATCTATCTTTTTCCTTAATAGATAATCATCTATCTATTTTATTTTATTAATTTATTTTTTGTTAAATACTTATATATGTTAGGATACTTTGATTATATGTACAAGCAAGCCACAATACATAAAAAGGGAGTCACAACATCGGTCTCTTGTATTGACAAATTGCTTTCTAAACAGTAACTGTTGAAAAATAATTTCATTGGCATATCCGGAGAGAGGATTCCAGGAATTTGACCCCTATACCTTTTCCTTTAAACTTTTTATATTTCACGCATCATTTAGACAAAAATGTCAAAACTAGAGGCTCAGATACTGAGCCTGAATCGCTCACCCGACAAAATGCTTACAGCAGGTGATGATAGTAATGTTTATCCCAACGGATCCTATGTTAAAATATGTTCTGTGCTGGAGGTCTTGTTTTTTATCAGATCAAAACAAAATAAGCAATCTTAGTTTGACTGAATTTGCTTCAATAATTTAAGCACATGTAATGAAAAAAATGATTTAATATATGTGTACCATTCTAAACCAAGTTCAATGTTGGGGGTTATTTCTTTGTCCGATCCCAACAAAATGAGAAATCTTTGTAAAGGACCTTCCATACATCATTTCTGTAAAGTTTGCTTGAATTTGCTTCAATAGTTTCAGTGCAGATGTTGAAAATGATGTTATTCCCATAGGGCCAATGTTAAACTATGTTCCATGCTGGCAGCCATGTTTTGTCGAATAGGGATAAAATGAGCAACCTTTGTAAAGTACCTTTCGTACATCATTCCTGTAAGTTTGGTTGAATCTGCTTCAGCAGTATCAGAGGAGTTGATGAAAATGTGATTTTTCCCATAGGATCCTATGTTAAACTTTAGTTCCATGCTGGCGGCCATGTTTTTTATCAGATCAGAACGAAATGAGCAATCTTTGTAAGGGACCTTCCATACATCATTCCTGTAAAGTTTGGTTGAGTTTGCTTTAGCGGTTTCAGAGAAGAAGATGAAAATGTGAATTTCCCATAGGGCCAATGTTAAACTAAGTTTCGTGCTGGCGGCCATGTTTTTTGTCGAATCCCAATAAAATGAGCAATCTTTGTAAAGGACCTTTAGTACATCAATCCTGTAAAGTTATGTTGAATTTGCTTCAGCAATTTCAGAGGAGTTGATGAAAATGTGATTTTTCCCATAGGGTCCTATGTTAAACTTAAGTTCCGCGCTGGCGGCCATGTTTTTTATCGGATCGGAGCAAAATGAGCAATCTTTGTAAGGGACCTTCCATACATCATTCCTGTAAAGTTTGGTTGAATTTGCTTCAGTGGTTTCAGAGGCGAAGATGAAAATGTGAAAAGTTTAACGGACGGAAGACGAACGGACAGACGACGGACGCCAAGTGATGGCAATAGCTCACCCTGACCCTTTGGGTCAGATGAGCTAAAAACGGATTGCAACCTTTGATTTTTTATGCCTGGATCCGCTGGTGAATTATTCGTTATTTTTTCTGTGATGGAAGATTTGCTGTTTTACACCAAGTGACTAATATTTCTGCTTTATAATGGGAAGAATAAAAGTATGAATTTGATATTTATGGAGTTCTGCATTGTACTATACCATACAATTACGCGGAACAGACCTTATTTGTGCTAGCAACGATTACGGAAGAGTATTGATGCCACATGAAGAAAAAATATCTCGTAATTATGAAAAAAATATCTCATAATTATGAGATAATTATCTCATAATTATGAGATATTATTTCATAATTATGAGATATTATTTCTTAATAATGAGATAATAAGTCATAGTCTTGAGATAATTATCTCATAATTACGAGACATTTTTTTTATGTGGCATCAATACGCTTTCGTAGTTCATGCAAAGACAGACATGTCGCCCCAGTCAGTCCCATATTATTATGATTCCAGGCCGAAAATCGCCACTTTTTATCCTGATATAATGGCGGATGCCATTCTTCGGAAAAAGCACTAAACACAAATTTAACATGCAGGCACGATCTGATCTGGATCTCACCAGTGCTTACTACTGCAAACTTGCACTTTCAAGAAAGCACAGCTGCAATAGAAGATTGGCATCAAACAAAATTCGCTATTCTTTGGATTGGATAAGATTCCTTTCTATATACAAAGGACAAACATAGATACACAATAAAACTGAATCCCAGTTGTTTTCGTTTTTTTTATCTATATGTCTGTAAGATATAAGTAGACTCACGGTGTATTCAAATTCATGAAAAGAAAACAAAAATATTACAATTAAACATGTTTGTGGATTCATATATAAAAATACAAGAACTTACAATTATACAAATTCATTTACAGATAAGACGTTTTAAAGGAACGGACCATTTAATTTTCAAAAGGAGGCTGTAATTGAATAAAAAAATTATTGCAATGTTCCGTCTGCAGAAAAAAAAATCTGGCCTTTAGTTTTGCGTTAAAAAATTCAATAATGCCTATGTCCATAAGAAAAAGTAAGCCTTGCTCAATAAGATTGTTTATCGAAAAAAAAATGGTAATAAAAATCTGCCTCGTGTGAAAATCCAAGCTCAAAGCTCATCCCAAAATCTGTCAGCTCATGCCTTGGTAAACACTTTCAAACAATGATTTGTATATTATACAAATCCTTGTTTCAAAATATAAAATTTCCGAACTTTACCGGGACCGCGATTTTTCAGAAAGCATGTCG
>MJUU01000781.1:0-22851 GCA_002080025.1 Modiolus philippinarum
AGGGAAAATTCACTATTGGGAAATTAAAATCATCACGCTTGTCGTTTGGCTTAGATTTCAAACGTCCATCTTCGTCAATAGGCGAAAAAATCACTGTACATACTACACGCTCGACAGTAACGAATGAACTGTGAAATTTAAACACCATAGGCTGGAGAGGTAGGTATATTGCTGCTAGTAAAGGGAAAATTCACAATTGGGAAATTAAAATCATCACGCTTGTCGTATGGCTTAGATTTCAAACGTCCATCTTCGTCAATAGGCAAGAAAAGATCCAGGTACGAAGCTAAAGTAGGTGTATTTGTTGCTTCTTTAATTTCAAGCTCTTTGGGATAGATCTGAAGTAATATTCCTTAAATTTAGGATTATTAAGAGAAAGTACTTCGTCTATGTAGCGGAAGCTGAAATTAAAGGATTGGGCTAAATGTTTTTGTTTTCTTTGTGTAAGCCCTTGTAAAAACTTGGCCTCATACGAGTAAAGGAGAAGGTCAGCTAGAAAAGGCGCACAGTTAGTTCCCATAGGAATCCCTATTGTCTGTTGGAAAACACGACCTCCGAATTCGACAAAAATATTGTCGAACAAAAATTGTAACATTTTGATTACGTCAGTCTCCGTGTACTTCTCATTTGAATCAGTGTGGTTCTTAACAAAATATGTTTTGTCTTTCCCTACTACTAAAAAGGTGTATCTTCGATCTCCGTTTTTTAGTGTAGAAACATTGATGTATTAAATCTGCTTTTATTGTTTTCAGTTTATTGTCTGGTAGGGTTGTATAAGGAGTAGAAAAGTCAAAGGTTTGAATGCTCTGGCAATGGGTAAGACTGGTTGAGGATAGCTGTTCAAGACGATATTTGGAATTATGAATATGGAGTGAGTTTTGATGTCATATCATCAATTTACTAATACTAAGAAGGCTGTGATCTAAGCCATATACATGTAGGCCTGGATTAATATACATCGGCAAACGAATACCGAAGCAAGAACAAGGAAAGGGGAAATTCTAAAATCATAAATCCAAAATCATGGCAATTCACAGCAACACGAACTGAGACAGTATAACAAAGACAAAACAAATAAACAAAAATGAACAAGAACGGTTAAATGGTTAAAACTGCTAGTAAATGTATAAACTTTATTTGTGCTAAAAATTACCTATTTGCAGTGCAAGTTTCCTTATACACCTATTTCAAATCCCTAGTATGACTCTGCACTCGTTCCGCTCTTCGCTGATTAATTGCCGACAAAAAATGTAAAGAAAATACTCAGATTAAGTATTTCTTTTCACTCTGTAAAGAAAAGACAAGTGAATAATAGTTACGTCTCAAGTCATGGTATTATTGTCACTTGTAAAAGTTTCTTGAAAATACTGTCAGATTCTGTTCCATTTTTTTCTCCTCAAAATGTGGAGCAGGCGGGCAAATTCTATTTTATTTTTTCATCAAAGTTTTTGAAAAATGCTGTCATTTTAATGACATTTACCCAATTTGGCTAAAATCAGAATAAAATTTGTTGAGATGGGTGAAAAAAAAATTGGGCGGGTATGGAGGAGAATCAAGGATTTTTTTTTTATTTTTAAGGCCTTAACGGGATAACACACACTAGCGTTATACATTTTTAGAAAATGGAGACCATAATCAATCGAAATAAAAATGCATTTAATTTGCAATGGTCATAATTCATTTAAAAATGAATTTTTTAAAGATTTTAATACATTTATTTCCCCCATCGAAACGGCCGTATAATTTAATTTGAATATTCATTGAAAATTGTTTTTGGTTTAATTAGCGTGTTGACCTTTTATAACCATTTGTCTAGAACTGTCTTTCACAAGTTTGAAAGATCGCATTTGCTGTAAAGCTGTCATTTCAAATATTTCTACCACCTAAAAGAGTCTCAATCAGTTATCAGTTTCAGAAATGGCCATACAGCTCATTAAAATTACAGCAGTTGGAGTTAACATATGTGTTATGGTCTCATGTTCATTTACTCCATATCCTTTCATAAAATATAAAAAAATATAAGAATTATCAATTCCTAACTAAATTTTTGTATAAGACAATTGTTTAATGAAAAATAATAACTTTAACCCCTATCTCTTCAAAAATGAATAAACTTTTAACAAAAAAAGCATACTTTTATAAAGGTATGCCTTAAGCCAATTTTCCTCAAAAACACAATCAAGCATAAAACTTGGTAAAACCAATGAAACAGAAACATGACCAAATAAAATTATCTTCATTGATAACTTTAACTGTAAACATATTTTATTGTCAAACAAAACAGACAAAGTTTACAATACTTGTTAGGTCTTCTCCTTACAAAAACATACAATAAAATATTGACATAATAAAGGTTGAATATACATAATTTTAACTTTTAAATGGGTATGTAAAGACATGAAACAATGATTAAAATAGCAGTCCAGTTTGAAATGGGCGCAAGCAAAAGTTATAAGTTTACAAAGAGAGAAATAAAATTTATACAGTTGGAATTAAACCTGCTGGTATGTCAAAAATGAGATGAGACTGAGGCATGGTCACAGCAAAAACTAAATGTATATATTATATACAAAGAACCGTCGAAAAATCTCAAAGTAGATTTTAATTTCGTAAGAAGCGTTCAGAATTTTAATATAAAACTGAACCGATTTGAAGATCGCTACATTCAAATCAGGAATATATATTTCACTGCAGTTTAACAAAATATCAACTGTAAAAAGAATATTTAAATCGTTTAATACTCTGGTCAGGATATCTGTTTGTTCACTATTTATAGTACGATGCAAGAAAAAGTGTTCTACGTTTTCAATATAATGGCAACATCCACAAGCCAGACTGTGTATAATATTTGCATGATGTAAGTCATAGTTTAAAGCACTACATGAGTTCCGTAGTCTATAATTTAAGTATTTGTCACCAATTCCATAGTAAGAAGGGTTTTTTTTAGTTTTATAATACAAATTTTGGACATTGGGCTTAAACTTATTTACATCTCCTATTTCTCTCAGTTCTGTGTTTAAAGAATTCCACAGCTTAGTAGTATCTGGGAACATGATTTTGATAAATTGTTAATTTCGTATTAAATTGAGAACTATTATTGCGGTTGCGTACATTGTAACCTATATTATCTGAGATCAATGGCGGTATTAACTCAGACAAATATTCTATGGTATTTCCGTTTTTAATTCTATGAGATAAGGTTCATTTCTTTACTTCCCTTCTTATGGATAACTTTTCCCACCCACATTCACGATATATTGAATCTGAGCTTGCAAACATTGACAACCCGGTGACAATCCTAACCGCTTCCAACTGAATTTTTACTAATCTCTCAATTTATTTTACCACAGTTATCCCAAACTTCCGAAGAATTTTCTGAAATAGGTCTTATAAAAGTCAAATAATTTCTTTCTATGGTTTCCCTCGTCAAGGAATAACACGGCAATTTGTTTTGGTGCTCTTTGAACTCTTATATTTATACAGACCGATATCCAGTGGTATTTAAACAAAAGAATGTGAGCTCTCGTTTAGAAAAGATAAAAAAGTCGATTGCATTGTTTAGGTCTGTTGTTAGGTCCTTTAAAAGTTACTTATAATGTGAAATATTCTACTTTTTCATGTGCATGTGACAGACTTCTATATATACAAATTACAAAAAGTTTTTGATTGAAGGTACTTTGCATATTATAGAAGAAAAATGATATTTTCGATAAATTTCCTCCTATAGAAACTTTTGGATCGTAGCGTTTCTTATACCCTGATATTGACCAGAAAAAAAAATGCATTTTCTTTAAATAATCATCTTTTCATGTGCCGATTTTCGGCAGGGTACATGCAGCGGTTCAGATACAAAAAAAAAAAAAAAAAATGACGACATTTCGCTGTTTTACTTTCCATATTTGTTAACAAAATCAAGTACTACTCACTCATACACGTGGTTTCTTTCAATGAAGACACGCCTCTTTTTCATGACCAATACGTAGACTTGACCATTGAACCAATGAAATCTTGTGCTGATGATTACCTTTGAGATCATAAATGGCGCTGTTTCAAGGACAACATAATTTACTTAGCAACAACGAAATTCGTTTTGGATGACGTCGTTTCTTATGCAGTAATCGACAATAAATTGTTCTATAAATAATGTATGTTAAAAAATCTATCTGTACATACAATTTTGTCAGGGTACATGCATTTTAACACCCGATAGCAGTTGATTTTGACCAGTATGTTAATTGAATATTTTTTTCACGACAGTAAATTATTTAAGAAATACTCGTATCACTCCTTATTGTAGACAAGTTTAATCATATTTCCCTACAGAGCAAAGGTCTGGTAATTGAATGACGTTTGAACTGAATATTGTATTCGTCTGTTTCTTTTTTAATCTTAGCATTTCATCAATTGTTTACTTTCGTCGTCATGCTCTTATTTAGATCAGAAAATGTTATAATCACAGAAGAGCTTTTCTAGAAGGGAGATAATTTGATACCACTAGATTTCCCGCTGTATATGTTCATTCCAAGTACAGTTTGCACTCACTGTAACACCCAATTTTTTATGGCTACTGATTCAATGGTTGCATTTTCAAAAACAAATTGTTCATTATTAAAGCGATTTCTTAAATCGAATAATATAATATCTGTTTTACTAGGATTACATTTCACAAGCCACTTTTTCGACCAATTGGAAATATTTTGTAAATCTATATTTATCAAGCTTTCAAGTGTATCCAAATCATTTGCAGCATGACCTTTAGAAGTGTCATCCGCAAATAATCTAATTAATCCTACCATATCATCAGCAATATCATTAATGAATATTAGAAAAAGAAGCGGGTACTGATCCTTGAGGCACGCCGGCTTTAAGAGAAAATAAACTAGAAACTGAATCTTTTAACACAAACATATACTTGTAAATAGTTTATCATCTACCGCTGAAATTATTGTATGGTAAAGTTCTATGAGCTGATGCGTTCCAGAGAATTCTGGAATAAAACTAGATTGAAATTTGTAAGGTAAATTATTTGCCTTAAAAAACACATTCGAGTATAAAAATTTGTAAAAAATATTGAAAGAGAAACATGACCGTATTAATTGTTGCTTATTTGTGCAGTTAATTTGTAGTGGGAGCTTTAGTTTGATCTTTTCTATCGCTAAGTTTCAGTTGACCTATCCAAGATTCAACTTAAACCACTACATTTGTCGTCACTTTAAGCATTTTATAACAGTGCTCCTGTTTTGATGCTTTCATGTGTTTGTTGTCGTTGATATCCAGCGATATACATTTTTTTTGAGTTATTTATTCTATTTCTCTTATGATTTTCATAAATGAATGCAGTGATATTTAGTACCGAATTACTGTTAACAATACTGTTACTAGGCAACGTTAATCAGGGCCAACGAGATCTCACAGTAGTCTGAAAGAAACATCGAAAAGTGATAACACACCATACGTGATGTGCCATTTCTTTCGCTCGACTAATTAAATTGGGATGCAACTAGTTCATATCTCACTCCAACTTCGAAGTCTCGTTGTGTTCCACAAATAACTAGTCATAAAATATGTAATACAGGAGTTTGTCTTTTAATGCAGTGTGGAGTTGGTAAAACAATTCCCCGTGTTACAGATGTATGCTCTTTATTTTTCTTAGATGTGGTGTACTTGTACATGAGATTATATCTCATGTGCACACTTTATTCAATTTCTATTTTTTATGGTATCATGTTCATTTACGTATCCTTTCATAAAATATTTAATACAAGAGTTTGTCTTTTAATATAGTGTGGGGTTGGCAAAACAATTACGCGTGTAAGAGATGTATGCTCTTTATTTTTCTTAGATGTGGTGTACTTGTACATGAGGTTATATCTCACGTGTACACTTTATTCAATTTCTATTATCTAAATTTAAGTAAAATATAAAACCTAAGGTTTAACTCCCTCCATCGTAGTTTTGACCTTTGATAGATTATTTTGATTTCGTTTTGATTTATGCATTTTAAACATTTTTTGCAATTATAAAGGATTTCCTATATTTGGGTTCTAGTGCTGCTGACGAGGAATAAATTTCCAAAATGGCCATACAGCTCATTAAAATTATTGCAGTTTGAGTTTCCATATGTGTTATGGTGTCATGTTCATTTACTCCATATCCTTTCATAAAAAAGAGTGAATCAGAAGAGAATCTTAAATACTACTGTTTTCTGTTGTTGTGTTATTAGCACGGGTAAAATCCTTTGATTTAACATGAAAATGTGTGGTACAGACAAAATAATCGTATTCATCTTCCACTAAAAATGCAAACTCAATCATGTTGTTATTAGATATCAATCGCTGCAATTTACACATATAAACAAGTAATACTTATTGAGGGATTGATTTTAATTTGTTTTATTAAATAGTTATGTAAAATATGATTAAAATTGTCTATGCAATACAAAATGATTAGAGCAAATATAGATAGGCCTACTGGACAAATACGGCCAAACAGGCCCAATACGGATTTACTGGCTCAATATGGATTTACTGGCCCAATACGGGTTTACTAGGCCAATACGGCCAGGCCCAATACGGACTTCCGGTTCATTAAATCTTCAACAAAATGGCGGCAATATCATGAACAGAACATAATTCCAAGTGAATAGCCTGCTAGACTGCTACAATGTAAACCAATCGTACATTTTTTATTACGATTTATTTTAAAACGGAAATTCAGTTTCATTTCCGGGAACCGATCCCGTATTTCGGCATTCAATTTGTAGAAGTTCAAGGACATCAATGACAACTCTGGTTTGTTGACATTCTGAAAAATACTTTGATAGTTCAGTGATGTTAAATATGAAACATCAGAGTATTCAAACATGTCAACGATCAGATTTCAACACAAAATGCTACGAAGATCAGAAAAGTAAAACTTTTTCAGGTAACCACCACTCGCTGAATTTGAACTTGAATCATTTGCGTGGCCGACCATTTTATCAATACTTCATTTCAAGTTAAAATATGAAGCCCCAAATATTGAAGTTTCACGAACGTAGTGAGTGAAACGAACACACTACGTTCGTGACACTTTAATGTGTGGGGCTTAAATTCATATTTTAACTTGAAATGAAATATTGACAAAATTTTCGACTCCTGTGGGCTGACGGACATCTCAATGTTTATCCACGTCGTCATTTATGAAAAAAAGCAGTCACAGGTCAAATTAACAAATGTTGGAGACTGTTCCCCATAGTCAGAAATACATGAAAATAAACTTGAGGATAAAGGTAAGGGAAACATAAAAAATTGACTGACATGCCTTGCCCATTTTGTTGTGACTGAATTGATAGCATAGTTTTACATAACTATTTAATAAAGGCGTCATAGAATGTTATTTTTCACATTGGTCCTGTATTATGTCCTCGGACAGT
Organism: Modiolus philippinarum; assembly: GCA_002080025.1. Classification (NCBI taxonomy): domain Eukaryota; kingdom Metazoa; phylum Mollusca; class Bivalvia; order Mytilida; family Modiolidae; genus Modiolus; species Modiolus philippinarum. Next base: position 7,415 of record MJUU01000781.1, read on the forward strand.
CGTATTGGGCCTCGGACAGCCGTATTGGGCCTCGGCGTTGCCTCGGTCCAATACGGCTGTCCTCGGCCCAATACGACCGTCCTTGGACATACAGTAGGGTGCAGACATAACCTCTCGCCAAGTTAACTTGAACCAGTCATAAAAGCTCTTCTAAGTTAACTTAGGACCGTTTTCAAGTTAACTTGGACCAGTCATAGAGCATTCATAAAAGCTACTCTAATTTAACTTTAGAACTGTTCTAGAGCCCTGACTGTTCTGACCTGTTCTGGTCATAGAATCCTGACTGCTTTGACCCTGTTCTGGTCGTAGAGCCCTGACTGATCTGACCTGTCGTAGAATCCTGACTGCTCTGACCTGCCATAGAGCCTTGACTACTTTAATTTTACACCAATGGAAACGTTCAACATACCCAAATTAATTAGCGCTCATCGTGTAAACCATGTGCGTGTATCGTGTAATGTGCGTTTACTACTTTCATTCAAAAGTCCACATTTGAATAATTTGCCCGTTTTCTTTGCCTAGAAAAATTATGTATTTTCATGAAAATTTCGAACAAATAAATTATTTATTTCCACGACAAGTAGGATTAAAATATTTAATTCTTTTTCTCTGGAACCTAGGACTAATATAAGTCCCAGCTGGGACCAAGATTAAATTATTTATTTTAAGAAAATCGCCCAATCCCCACCCCTGAACATCAACTGGTCGTCCCCTTAATTCTATTTTTCGAAAGATAATATAGATTTTTACAACTGCAACTTTACAACTTTAAAAAATATTAACATATTAATATATAGAGTATCACATGTTTTGGGCCTATGTAATATTCATGAAGAAAATCTGCCTTTTCGTACATATATTTTAGGTTAAATTGCCGCAAGTTGAAGTATTGTGGCATCGATGTAATATCGAATGAATAAAATCTGCCTTTTCTTACATATTTTAGGTTAAATTGCAGCAAGTTGAAGTATTGCGGGCATCAATATAATATCGAATGAAGAAAATCTGCCTTTTCTTATATATTTCAGGTTAAATTACAGCAAGTTGAAGTATTGCCGGCATTGATATATAATGGAATGAAGAAAATCTGCCTTATGCTATTTATTTTAGGTTAAATTGCAGCAAGTTGAAGTATTGCGGGGATCGATATAATATCGAATGAATAAAATCTGCCTTTTCTTATATATTTGGGTTAAATTACAGAGAGTTGGAGTATCGCGGAAGTCGATATAATATCGAGTGAAGAAAATCTGCTTTTTCTTATATATTTTAGGTTAAATTGCAAACAGTTGGAGTATTGCACACATCGCTTTATTATCGAATGAAGAAAATCTGCTTTTTCTTATATATTTTAGGTTAAATTACAGCAAGTTGAAGTATTGCAGATATCGATATTATATCGAATGAAGAAAATCTGCCTTTTGCTATTTATTTTAGGTTAAATTGCAGCAAGTTGAAGTATTGCGGGGATCGATATAATATCGAATGAAGAAAATCTGCCTTTTCTTATATATTACAGGTTAAATTACAGCAAGTTGAAGTATTGCGGGCATCGATATAATATATACAGGACCAATATGAAAAATCCCATTCTATAACCCTATAATATTTCATGTATTAGTATATGGTTTTGTCAGCAGTGACGTCTTTGTTAAGCATGGTCATATATTATTTTTCACGGTGCAAACACAAAGGAATAATGTCCCACTGTCAATATGTTCTTTTTTGAATGAAGAAAACTGCAAATAGTAAACGTATAACCATATTGCTTTTATATAAATAGTATAGATATAAATTTCTCTGATTTCTAGCAAATTTAACCAACGCATAACCGGTGTAATAACAATATTGCTCGTCTCTATTGAGAGGAAAACTCGCGTGAAATTTTCCGCAAAATCATTTCGGAATATAATCTTCGATGTTTTACATTATGTCATTAGAGAAACATTTCCTACAAAGTAAACACGTTTATCATGAAATTTCTCACATCTTGTTCAATAAATTTTCAAATGTTTAAAATCTCGACAAGCCTCGTTTTCAAAAATTTGCAAAATTTATTTACTGATGAGAGAAATTTCATAGTCAACTTGGTTCTCGTTGTAGAAACTATATTTAGAATATAATCAGTAATAAAATATTTGTTGTTATAGCCGCCTGGGTCGTGCCATACCTTATCTTTTTTGTTGGTATTCTAACAAAGTTAGAATAGCGAAACTGCTCAAATCAACATTTTCCTTTGGAAGGTACAATGTAGTTGGCTTAAGAGAAATCTTTGATTTCATTTCAAGTTGAAGAAATGCAAAATAATAAAAACACAGTACATCTGGAAACTCAATAATTTCTTAGTGATATTAAATACCCAGTTACCGTTAATTTGGTTTCTGCATGTGATCCTTTCGACAAATTATGTCTCTTAAGGGCAGATCAAATTAAAACATTTAAAGACCTTACACCCCTAAAATAAAATCTGAAAGAGAACAAACAATCAAAACAGATCTAAATAAAAAGCCGAATTCTGTTAATGACAGAGATATGCACGAGGGAAATACTCCTTATATTTAAGTACTGTTTTTAAATTTTAGATATTAGTATTGAAAATTACTAAATAAAACGGATTTCGGGTCAGCACAGAAGTATTGACTACTGGGTTAATGAATATCTTTAGGGAATAACAGTCCACCAGCAGATGCAGATGGCAAGTGGTAATGGATAACCACAGTTAACGTAACTTCGACAACTTATGTCTTTGATATATGAATTTAATTGTAATACAATTTGAAAGTTAAATTTTAGCATTATTTAAGTGACACTAATGTACGTCATTCTTTATGGAGATAAACCTTTCCAAGAAATCTCAAAAACTAACTTGGAAGCTGAAAAGATCGATCCTAGTGGCTATCAACAAACGAACATTTGTTTACAACCTTCCCAAAATTTTGCATCCATAAATGCGTATACGACTGGATTGATCACATTGTTTAAAATGTATAACTGACTAAGAAATGTTAGACCGGCTACTGTACTGTCTGGTACATCTTCCCAGAATGCATCATTTAGACCTATAATGACCGTAAGTATAACAGATGGAGTATAACAGACAAAGAATAGTATAGTTATGACCATAAACATCAATGCCAGTCTGTATTTAAATTTAGCAGTACGCTTGTCAGATTGAATTTGACAGAGATTCCCTTCATTGTGTATTTCATTTTTGGTTGCATCTCCACTTGATTCATCTATTTGATTGGAAGTTGCGGTCCCGGTCTCTTGAATTTCTCCCGTGGAATCGCTTCTTTTGCAAGATTTGATCTTACTCAAATTGGTATTCCCGAGTTTCTTGAATTCTCCTGACATCGCATCTTTACTGCATGTTTTCATCTGATTAGAATTCGTATTGACTTGTTCGCTGTTTTTCAATGTGGTTGCATTTCCCGAATCTTCTACAGTTGTGATTTTAGTGTCAATTACATCAGATGACATTTTTGGGAGAGACGTCGCTTTTTTTATACGAAAATGCCTGAATATTGTATATCCGATTTTACTATATACAAACACTAGCAACGACAAAATGAATACCAAAGCAAGACTTATCAATGTTCCATAAACTGTGAAACCAACATTATCTGCATTCTTCTTTCTGCCACATCTTTTCCCGGTTAGATTTAACTCTGGATGTTTGATGTTCATTGACTCGTAGAAAAATATAGGAGGAATTGTTAATGAAATTGAAAACAAGAATGATACAAAAAGTGCAAAATATATCCTCAGTTTTGTCATTTGTGAATTTGCAGGCCGAAAAAAATTCGCATATCGTTGAATAGCAATGATAGATAACAATGAAACAGAAATCATCGTGAAAAAGTATTTATTGACACTGACAGCTTGCAAATACGCGAATCGAAAAATGTGACTTGCCACTGACCTTGTATTATCTCAAACGATGAGCACAACACTGATGCCAAAAGATCAAACACAGCTAAAACCGGAATGAGAAATCGCTCGTTTGTAATTTTCATTTTACGTTGATATACCAGAATTGTGATTCCATTTCCAACTATTCCACTTAGAAGATAAACTGCTAGAATTATAGTGTTCGGTAAAATCACCATTGCCAATTCGGAGTTCCAGGTTTCAATATCTGTGTCAAGCATTTCTTGATTAACCATTTTACTTAGTGTAATTGCTTATCTACATGTAAATACTAATATAAAATATAACGTGTTTACTACTAAGTCAAGATGTTGACATTTTCTTAGAAATTTACAGGTGGATAGGCATAAACCGATCAAAAGTGTACATTTACGAATTTCTTTCCTATTACTAATTGCAGGTGTCCCAAAAATATAAACATATCGCATATCACAATTTATATACATTACATTGTTACAGATTGTGTTTGAAATTTTTGAAAGTTAAACAGTAAAATAAGTGAGAAGCGAACCGTCATTCAAAAGAACGAACAATCCATGAACAAGGGCAGCATCGGAAACACTAAGAAACACTTAAGTACGGGACAAAAAAGAAAAACGAAGACACACATGCAGATGAACAACACGGGCCCAATAAATACCATGGGTTAAGTTCAGGTGTACCGGTAGAGTAAGCATCTCCTGCTTCTTATAAGACACCTGCCGTGTTGAACAAGTCAAATCCGATACAGGAAAAACAAACTTTGTTGTAGAGGGAAAGATCTGTTGTCATCTGCGAAACAAATATCCAGTAACGATCCACAAGATCATGATGTCGACCGTAAAACTTCTGTAGTGATGACTTTAAGTTTTTGGTAACGTACCCTTGCTTGGTTAAGCAACTGGGATCTAACAAGGAAGTCACTGTAACGACCACAAATCCTTGAGTAGCGAATGTGTTCTTAGATGTAAAGTCCATATGCTGGTGCTTTTAGAATGTTGCCACAAAGAAAAGGGAAGTTGACTTTTGGAAAAGCGAAGTCATCGCGATTGTCAAACAACCTAGTATGTAATGTACCTCTGTTGTCAACTTCAAAATGAAGGTCAATGAACGAGGCCGATGTGGATGTATATGTAGTATCCTTAATTTCAAGCTTTTTTGGATCAATAAGATGAAGAAAATCACCAAAATTACTAATCCGCAAGATAGTAATTCTGAGCAACTGGTCATACTTGTTTACCATGTGCTAAAGGCAGTCTCTCCATTGTACAATCTCTGAAATCATTCCAATGTATACAGTATTGAGTTTTGAAAGGAGAAAATATTGTTACTCTGTAAAACAGCATGACAGTGCTCAATGTTACTTAAACATGTCTTGTCTAATGGTCTGATGCAAAATTGTATAACGATTCATCACGTTGAGATGAATTTTATTTAAATGAGAACCGAACCGTCAGTTTAAAACGAATAAATCAAGGACAATGGCAAAGTCGGCAAAACAATAAAAAAGGCATAATATACGGAAGCAGATGAGGGTCATTGAAAAAAAAAAGTTATTTCGTAATTACGACATAGCATATTTTACGAAAGTATATGGAGTAAATGGACATGACACCATGTTAACTCCAACTGCATTAATTTTAATGAGCTGCATGGCCATTTCGGAAATTTGTTCCTTATCAACAGCACTAGAACCCAAACAAAGGAAATCCATAATTTCAAAAAATGTTTAAATGCATAAAACCAAACGAAATCCGAATAATCAGTAATATCAAATATAGCCAAGGACAAAACTACGGTGGTGGGAGTTAATCCTTCGGTTTTAAAATTTACATAAATTTAGATGATAGTAATTGAACAAAGTGTACACATGAGATATTATCTCATGTACAAGTACACCATATCTAAGAAAAATAAAGAGCATACATCTCACAGCATGTCGTAATTACGACATAAATATTTTTCCTATCGGCTTCCGTAATAATATGTGTAAGGCACAGAACGGAAAATTGAAAACACACAAATACAAAGATGAACATTACCACCAAAGAAAAAAGCATGGGTGAGATCAGGTGCACCCGCAGAATAAACTTCTTCAGTTTATTATATGACACCTACCGTGGTAAACACGTCAAAGTAGGTTTAATGCCAAATCCGCTTGAGGAGACAACAGTATTAAGTTTTTAAAGAAAAAAGTATGTTGCCATCTTGGAAACAGAGCTCAAATAGTGGTCCACAAACTAGAAAAACAAATGAATACGTTTGGAACACCAATATTCCAAAGACTTGATATTAATGGGAACTAAAGATCCCTTAATAAATTCGGAAAAATTATATGAATCTAGCACCGGTGAAAAGGCAAGATCAAGAAATCTCAAACACCCGAAGGGCAAGATTTCAATATTTCTCTGACGAGGCTTGCCGAGTCAGAGAACCATTTTAATCTTACCCGAGGGTGTCTGAGATTTCTATTTCTTGCATTTTCAACGGTGCTTGATTCATTTTCTCACTTATGTTCATAAAAATGTTTTTTGCGCCGCCATGTTGTCCTGACCATCCGCCATTACTTAGCAACTAACCATCAATGACGTCAGGGTATGCATGAGGCTGTCTCACATCGGGTGGTGTGAGACTATAATAATCAGTCATGGTCTCAAATGTGAGACAGGACAATTCAACCCGAGGGTTCACATTTTCTAGTCAGAAACGAGGCTTGCCGAGTTTCTGATGATAGAAAATATGAACCCGAGGGTGGAATTGTCCAGTCTCACATTTTTTACCATGACTGATTATTTTTCTCACATTTCTCTGCCAAAAATTAGAAAAAATAAACATGGCCGCCGATACACGAAAATCTATTCTCCGAAACTAGGAAACGTAGCAAAAAATAAATTGCATAATTGAAAAGATCGCATGTGTTTTGGTTTTGTACTAAAAGTACAAAACTCTGAACTAAAATCTTAAGCGTAGTTATTCATGGGTTTCTAAAATGAAGCGGTGTGAAAATTCGACGTTTCCGCACCATTCCGCGGAAGTTGTATTTTTTCTGACGTTTCAATATTGTGACGTGACGTTGTTTGCATTGTTCCGTCTAGGGTGGTCATGTGATGTGAGATGCATGAATCTCACATGGGTATCTCACACTGGATTCTTGTGTCACACACGTACAGAAATGTGAGAAAGAAAAATCTCACACCTTTAAAAATAGGAACTGACCTGTCTCAAAAGTGAGAATTATAGAATCTTTTAAATCGTTATAGTAGAAGTGACAAGTTTAAAAACGCAGACAGAAATAAATCTCGGCTTCAAGCTAATACTTATATATTGTACCAGGCAACGGCAGTAGAATATCGAAGGAGCAAAGAACAAGATTACATAAAAAGTCCAGAGACAAGGCAAAAGAAAGAATACCAGAAGACGGCAGAACAAAAAAGCTGCATTACCACAAAAACGCAAACAGCACAAATACAACAATAAAAACTAAAGCACTAACAGAGTGAACTCTCAAAGTATGACATCAGGTGCTCCGGCGGGATAAACATGTTCTGCTCTGTATATAGCACCCGTCACACTGTCAGTGGGTCAATCCGGGGTAAAGTCAGAATCGGTAATGTCAAATCATAGAAGACATAATCTAACTGCAAATGTCAGTTCTCATTGTGACACTGACATTTCATACGTGATGACAACCATAGAATTTCTTAAGGGAAGTAAGGAACAACGGCTGAACATAGCCATGACTCAGCAGATTGGGACAGTGTTTTTGCTCTTTCCATAAACTACAAGCTCAATAGAAACGAATTAATTGTGATATATACACTCCACATGCTGTTGTGGTAGGCATATTATTGCTGAACAAGGGAATGTTCACTACAGGGTAGTCTAAATCATCACGTTTGACATATAACCTAAATTTCAGACGTCCATGTTCGTCAATGTTTGACAAAAGGTCGAGGAATAAAGCAGAATTGGATGTATCGGTTGTCTCTGTAATTTCAAGTTCACTGGGGTAGATCCGATGTAAATATCCTTTAAATCGTGGGCTATTAAAGAGAAAGTGCATCGTCTTTATATCTGAAACTGAAATTTAAAGTCTGGGCCAGTTGTTTTTTTTTTTTTTGGTTCTGTTGTATTAGCCCTTGTAAAAACTTTGCTAAATATGAATAAAGGAAAAATCAGCGCACAATTATAAGAATCCCTATTGTTTGTTGAAAAAAAACGGCCTCCAAATTCAACAACAACATTTCTTTGAACAAAAAATTAATGAATTTTCTTGGAACTGCTCGCTGCTTTGGTATGAATGTTAAGAACCAGTTCATTGTATAATATTATTTAAATCTAATATTTCCACAGTACAGAAAATTAATGTTTTATTCTCGTTTATGATAATGTGCAGCATTTGGTATGATTTTTACAAGTTATATCTGTCACTCCACATTAAGTCTTGGATCTCTCGTCATTTTCACATTCTTCTCCGTATTTCAGCCCGGCAGTCCCCTAGTCGAAGGCTTTCTTCTTTCCAATTTTGTCATTTTTAGATGTTTTTTTTAATTTGTTTATTTTTTTATTTTCTAATTTTAAGTGTGGCCAACTATACCATTTCAGACGCAATATTGGATCTTTGTATGGCCTTATTGATTATTTGATGATTACGGGATTAATTTTTGAGTTTTAACTACCAGGTGTATTTTTACTCATCATTTACTTTTCCAGGTTAAAGCCCATTTATGATTTTTTTTTTAATTATTATATTAACCTATTTATAGATTGCATGTGAAAATGTTAATGATTTCTTGATAACTTTGTCTCCACGAGGAGCCCAATTTGTTCAGTCAATCGTAGGTTTGTGTTGCGTGACACAAAGTAAAGCATTCAAATTATTTACTATTTTTGTTATAAAGTTATTGTTATATGATTATAAAATGTCTCAAATAGGAAAATGAAACTGATACAAAATATTCTTTTAACTTTATTTCTGTATAAGAATGTTCCTTGTTATTTTATGTTGTTTAAAAGGACACGAGAGACAATCGAAACGAAGAATATACATAAATAGACAAGATAAATAAAGACATAGATAAAACGATTATAATGTGATATACTACGCGTTTGGTAAAGGATTTTGTGGGGGGGGGAATTTTTCGGGAAGCCAGGATTTGAAGTGTTTAAGCTCGGGAATTCGGGAGTTTTATAATTAATGCCCGGGATTCGGGAACTAAATGCACCAAGAATCGGAGTTCATCAATTTTTAAGTTATCTTCAAGTTCGTTTTTTTTCGGAATTTTAGAAAAATAAAGTCTGAATTCCGAATTGAAATCCTTGGGTCCCCTTATTTTTCTCATGTTTTACTTTATCATCATTATCATTTATCAAGGAATCTTTATAATTTTGATACTTTTTGTCAATGGGCTATTGACCCATGTTTATAAACGACAAAAAATATAAATTATGCGTACAAACAAATCAAAAAGTTCAAAAGTTAACACGGGCGGAGAAGAAAAACGCTTTCTACAGAGACAAAGCCTTGTTTAAAGATAATAATGCTCTCAAATATGTCTTTAAATGGATTTATGTTGATAATAAAAATAAACTAGAGCCGTAGAAGAAAAACGCTTTGTACAGAGACAAAGCCTTGTTTAAAGATAATAATGCTCTCAAATATGTCTTTAAATGAATTTATGTTGATAATAAAAATAAACTATAGCCGTAGAAAAAGTAAAACGCAATGCATACTTTGATGAAAGCAAAGCACATTTAACGTTTTTGTATAAAATAACCGAAGTTACTGTAAATTTATTTTCTAAATATGCACATTTCGACAACTTAGGTCTCTTCAGTTCAGATAAAAAATATATAAATAAAAATTAATATATTTATGAAATATAAATGTTGTGCAATTGCCACAAACTATAGAACAAAATATACAGTATACAGTTGGCCACTATTAAAAAGTAAAAAACACAAAACAAACAAAGTAAAAAAACATCTGAAAATGACAAAATTTGAAAACACGGATGACTGTCCAACGTTTCGGTCGTATGGTCTTAAACAAGGGGACTATCGGACTGAGATCCATACCATTTTATTTTGTTTTATGTTTTAGGCTGATCAAAATAATTTCTAAAAGATATAGCTGTCATATTTTTGGTAACACACTGATCTATTCCCCATTTCATTTATGAAAAATAAAAGGATATGGAGTAAATGTAAATGAGACAAAGTCTCTACAAATACATGGTAGAACCAAGTAATGGAACAACTCTTTTATTGTTGATTTTTATCTTCTATAGTGTCAATACATGTTTTTATATGTATGATGATCCCGTAGTATGTCCATTTTCTGTTCAGATACTAAGAATATTACAGATACTCATGTGTTGTTATCTACTACAAGGGAAAACTTGTTTACATCCCTCTCGAAATTCCGTGTCCATAAATGCGTATATTACGGGATTGATGACATTGTTTAAAATATAAAGTTGATTGAAAAACGTTATTACAGCTATTGTACTATTTGGTAGGCCTTCCCAAAATGCAACATTTTGCCCTTTAATGATCGCCAATATAACAGATGGTGTGAAACAAACAATGAAGAGTATGGTAATTACCAAGAACATTATTGCTAGTCTATATTTCAGTTTGATAGTACCCTTGTCGGCTTTCATATGTCTAAGAGTTGTTTTTCCTTGATCGTTGTTTTTTCCTGGGGACAGATTCTCCACAGTCGAAACTTCAGTATCAATATCATCTGAGCATCTACTAGTTTGTTGCGAATCTTTAGCATTGTGAAAATGTTTGAATATCTTATATCCGATTTTGCTGTAAATAAACACCAAAAGAGATAGAATGACAACCATAGCTAAAGCTATCACTACTCCATAGATGATAAAACCCGAGTTTTCGTTGCCCTGCGCTCTTTCACATTGTTTTCCTGTGAGATTAAATCTAGAATTTCTAATGTCTACGGTCTCATAAACGAATACCGAAGGAATTGATAAAGATAGCGTAAACAAAATTGAGACTAGTAGAGTAATATATATCCTTGATCGTGTCATTTGCGAATTTTTTGCTCTGTAAAATTTCAAATATCGTTGAATGGCAATGCTACATAGCAATGAAACAGAGATTAATGTGAATAAGGTTATAAAAAACACCAAGGCTTTGCAAATATATGTGTTGTAAAATGTCACCTGCCACTGATTCCGTATGATTTCATATGATGAACAAAACGCAGATCCTAAGAGATCTGCCCAAGCTAACATAGGAATGAGGAATCGTTCATCTGTTAGCTTCATTTTGCGTTGATAAACGAGAATTGTGATTCCATTTCCAATTATTCCTGTCACTAAATAAACAACAAGTACAACAGTATTTGGTAAAAGTGCATTCGACAATTTAGAATTCCACGATTCAACGTCTGTTTCAAGTGTTCCTTGGTTAAGTGCCATTGCATTAACCTGGTCCTCACTTAGTTATCAAAAGTATAAGCTTTCCTACTGTGGTAATATCTACATATTCTTGCCATTTTTACCACACTCTTCACAAAAGAAAATTTTAAAATAGATATGAAAGATCGCATGACGAATTTCTTCCCTATTTTGACAGTAAGAAAATACTTGTTTTTGAATATGAAAAGAAAAAAATGTATACAAAAGCGCATTTCAACTTCTGTGTATTGATATCATCTGTTTCATATTGAATGTCAAGTAGTGTATATACGATTAAATTTTAAAAGTAAACCAGAGATAGAGGCTAACGAATCAAGTTAATAACTGAAATTGTTGGACATTTTTTTTAAATCCTAACAATAGTTCAGGGCTTATATTCTAATACCAAATTTTCTGAGACTTATACTCCCTAAAAAGGACTAAATTAACTGTGAACTTGAATAAGTATGTGTTATCCATTCGGGGAGCAAGTTTTGGTGTCTCTCATTAAATAATAAACTATCATTCCCCGATTCTTTTTGTATTGTATATTTCTTTAATAAAACAAGAGGCTCTCTAGAGGCTGTTTATATTGCTCACTTGGGCCATAGCTGACATAATAAGTCAAAATAATCCTTACGATAAAGGGTCTCATTTCCCAGTTTGTTGATGTTATATGATCCAAAATCAAATCTTCCCCATTGGCAGCTATTTTTTGATGGGGTGTAGACCGACTGTTACCTTTCTTGAAGAAGACAATCTAAGGATCATTGTGCCTCACTTTGGTTCCAATCGGCCTACTATTTTCAGAGAAGATCTTTGAATCATTTCAAATGGGGTCCAAGGACTATGTTCACTGCTGACTGCAATCTTTGATGCTATGCGGACACGCCGGACACATTTCATGAAGTAGACCAAGTAAGGACCATTGCGATCAAATATGATTTCAATTGATCATGTACTTTCAGAGGAGAAGATCTTTGATTATGTTTCCCTATGGGGTCCAATATTAAAACCACGTTTCTCTATCAGTTTTTAGACATCTTTGAGTTTCTGGTCTTCCAAAAGTTTAGATTTTATCTGCACTGAAGAGACATAAGTTGTCGAAATGCGCATATGCAGAAGGTGAATTCACAGTGACTTCGGTATTTAGTTATTTCCCACTGGCGGCCATGTTGGATATGACGCGGACTTGCAGAATGCATTTTTAAAAGGGGCCACCTAAGGACCATTGTGACTAAGTATGGTTCGAATTGGTTCCAGAGGAGAAGATTTTTGCAATATTGTCCAATTTTCGAAAAAGTTCCAAGCTTGCAGCCATCTTGGATGAAATGCGGACTTGCCGGGCACAATTTTTAAATTGGACCACCCAAGGACTATTATGACCAAGTTTGGTTCCAATTGCCGCAGTGGTTTCAGAGAAGAAGATCTTTGAATGTTTTCCCATAGGGTCAAATGCTATAACCGTGTTCCCTGCTGGCAGTGATCTTGGATATGATACGAACTTGTCAAACATTTTTATAAGGGGCCACCTCAAGACCATTTTGACCAAGTTTGGTTCCAATTGGCCCAGTAGTTTCAATTGAGAAGATCTTTGAATATAGTTTCATTTTTTGACAAAGATCCCACTGGCGGTCATCTTGGATGGCAAGTTGACTTGCCAGACACATTTTTAAAGGGGACTTGCTAAGGACTATTGTGACCAAGTGTGATTCCAATTTGCCCAGCAGTTTCAGAGAAAATAATATTTGAATGAAACATTTACGACTGACAAACTACAGACACAGTGATGGCAAAAACTCACCATGGCATAGCCAGGTCGTTATGCGGGCATGCCCGACACATTTAATGAATGGGACCAAGTAAGGACCATTGTGATCAAATATGATTCCAATTGACTATGTACTTTCATAGGAGAAGAGCTTTGAATATGTTTCCCTATAGGGTCCAATGTAAAACCACGTTGCCAACTGGCGGCCATGTTGGATATGGTGCGGACTCGCCGAACACATTTTTAAAAAGGGCCACCTTAGGACCATTGTGAAAAATTTGCGACTGACTTACCACAGACAAAGTGATGGCAAAATCTCACCATGGCATAGCCAGGTCGTTAATAAAGTCTATGCATGTTATGAACCCAAGTTGCTATTTGGAAATTTATCTGGAAATGATATTCGCATGGTTGGCAATCAATTATCACTAAATAAAACAATATACATTTGTGTAAAAACATTATTTAGATGTAAGAAGTATTTTTGCAAAAAATGTGAAAATTTGTACAAAAAAAAACTTTTTTTCCTCTTGATTATGTAATGAATCACTGTTTTTAATAAAGTGATAACAGGGAATTTCTTTAAAACTTCAAAGAGAAAAGTAAACCATAGAAGATTTGAAAACAGAATTTAAAGGGAAATAACCCATAAACCATATGACATTGACAATTTTCGCTGAAAAACAGACAATAACTTCTACACGGGCATTTTGAATTTCTTCCAAACGTATGTAGCTACTGATATGCTAATCATTTTTCCAATGAACACTTCACCCCTATCTGTGACAGTTTTTGAAATAAAAAATTAAAAAAATGCACAGATTTTGAAAGTTTTACGCAAAAGGAGCTTAAACTCTAAGACAGGTCTTCTGATTTTCTTCAAAATTACAGAGAAGATAGATCTAAGCATTCTGAACAATTCCCCCCCCCATGTCAGATTTTTATATCAGCAACATTTTTTGAGTTATTTGCCAAAAACAGCCATTTACCCCTATGTTTTATTCATTAGAAACAGTGGAAATGTTGTTTGGCCCTCGGACTAACCGAACAGAATTATGAAACTACATACCCTGGTGATGATTTCGGCAAAGTTTGGATTAAATTGGGCCTGTGGTTTCAGAGGAGAAGATTTTTGAAAAAAAAGTTTACGACGGACGGTCGTGATGTCAAAAGCTTACCCTTGCATAGCCAGGTGAGCTAAAAAGCATGCTTGAAGTGTATGTGAATATTTCGTCGGCAGTAATTTGTAAATTCATCAGTTACTAAAGAAATTTGTAGATACATCAGTTACAACAGTAATTTGTAGATACATATGTGAATATTTGGTCGGCAGTAATTTGTAAATACATCAGTTACTAAAGTAATTTGTAGAGACATTATATACTACACTAATTTGTAGATACATCAGCTACTACAGTAATATGAAGATACATCAGTTATTACAGTAATTTTGAGATACATCAGTTACTACAGTAATTTTGAGATACATCAGTTACCACAATTATTTGTAGATACATCGGTTAACGAATGCAGAAACAAAAAGGCAAAAGGGCAATAATTAAAATGACAAGGATAAAGTAAATTAACATAAACGACCAAGAAAGGCATCAAACAAGAGACTAGAAGCTTGAATCACACACGAAAAAACCCCCAAAAAAACTGGAGGTATCACCAGGTGATCCGGATATGTATGTATGATAACAAAATGGGCACCTGTCACACAGCCAATGTAGAGTCCGGTGTTAAAAAGTAAGGCAATATGGAGCTGGTAACTGAATGAATATGAAATACTATAATGATAAAATAAGCAATGAAGGGATATGGAGTAAATGCACAAGAGACAAAGTCTCTACAAATACATGGTAAAAAGCAATGGAACAACGCTTTTATTGTTGTTCTTCATCTTGAAGACACCATAAGGCCATCAACAATAAGATTTGCCCATACCTCATAGTAAGTTCAAGACGGCCCCTTGCAAGTTTGATTGAAAAGAAAAAATACCGTAGCTGCTGTGACTTTAGTACCTACATATGGTCATTTCGACAAATTATGTCTCTTTAGTGCAGATAAAATCAAATCATTTGGAACTCCATAAACCCAAATATGTAGAAGAGCTGATAGAGATCAATTACCAATAGGTTACTGACAGAAAAACCAATAAAATCAGCTAGACCAAACAAGAAAGATATATTCCTTAGTTTGCATCACCATTTTACAAAATGAGACGGCCATAACTTTAAAGGTAATTATACTCACTCTGAACTTTACACGTGTCAAAAAATGTCGTCTTTTACCTTAAATGTAAATACAATGTCCTATATATATATATA
>MJUU01000781.1:22990-37025 GCA_002080025.1 Modiolus philippinarum
ATGAAATACTATAATGATAAAATAAGCAATGAAGGGATATGGAGTAAATGCACAAGAGACAAAGTCTCTACAAAAACATGGTAAAAAGCAATGGAACAACGCTTTTATTGTTGTTCTTCATCTTGAAGACACCATGAGGCCTTCAACAATAAGATTTGCCCATACCTCATAGTAAGTTCAAGACGGCCGCTAGCAAGTTTGATTGAAAAGAAAAATACCGTAGCTGCTGTGACTTTAGTACCTACATATGGTCATTTCGACAAATTATGTCTCTTTAGTGCAGATAAAATCAAATCATTTGGAACTCCATAAACCCAAATATGTAGAAGAGCTGATAGAGATCAATTACCAATAAGTTACTGACAGAAAACCAATAAAATCAGCTAGACCAAACAAGAAAGATATATTCCTTAGTTTGCATCACCATTTTACAAAATGAGACGGCCATTACTTTTGAGGTAATTTTACTCACTCTGAACTTGACACGTGTCAAAAAATGTCATCTTTTACCCTAAATGTAAATACAATGCCACACATATATATATATATATATATATATATATATATAACATCAAAAAGGTGGAAAGACAAATGAAAAAAATATTGTCATTATGTGTATGGATAGAATTATAAACCAAAACAAAGAAGGGTCGCTTGGTAGATATAAAATTTGTTATCAGTTCACTGCATTCTGATTAATATTTATCGTCTTGGCATGTATAACTATTATATCAATCACATGTCATTTTTTTTTTCAATTTCAACGAATGATTATTTAATTTTTATAAATATTATCAAAGTGTTGCAATCTCTGCAGGTAAAACAAATAAACAAGTAAGTTCGAACAATTCAAAAGTTAGATCTTTATATCCATTTCGACATTTTACGTCTTTCAAAACCAGATAAAATCAAAGATCAATGAAAAATAACAAAAAGCCCTAATGAAAACTTATCAAAAATCTTATAATTTTTTTATAACACGAAACTGCGTACCATATGAGGGATGAAATAGCTGCGACATAGATCTCAATGTTGTCGTATACATTATAGACATCGTAAAATTTTGTCGGGGCAATGGAATTTCGTAATTGTAGATAAAATGTATTGATATACATGTGTATGTATAAACCATTCATTTCAATTGTTCAAGAACTATAAAAAGGTCTTTACTAAATTAAACTATATAATATACTGTAAACAGTTAAACAATTAAATATTTCACTATATTTGCATTACGTAATACAGCTAAAATATAAAACTGTCGGAAATATTATTATGCCTTAAGGTAGTAGACCTGATGTAAGGGGAGATAAACCGTTTTCTTATAAAAATTACTTGTTGTGATTGGTATAAATAAAACACAAGATTTATAAATAGAGTGATCCATCTTATCATGAAAATACATTCTTTTGATAAAATACTTCATAATGCCTCCATTAAAATTTACAAATTTTGAATGATACATGTATCTAGAATAATAAATGAAAGTCAGATAATTGGCAAGGGAGGTAATTCTTTCAAATTGACTTCAGTATCAAGGAATAGTATGAACCATGTGTCTCGCCTGCTCAGTAAGATATCATTATAATCAGGACAATACTAATGTTACCTAACAGTGATAAACTTATTGCTATTTTCAATAATATCAGCAGGTACATGTATATTGACGATATCCTGACTATTGATAATCCCCAGTTTTTAGATTATGTAGACATAATTTGTCCACAACAACTGAAATTAAATAAAGCTAACAATGGATCCAAATGTTGCCACTCTGGATCTGACTCTGGTAAAATCAAAACCAAAATATATGATAAAAGGGATGATTTTGATTTCACTATTTCTAATTTCCCTTTTCTTGACGGCGACATTCCCCTTTGCTCCATCTTACGGGGTGTATATTTCTCAACTGGTACGATTCGCACGAGTTTGTTCTACTCTTGATAATTTCAATGAACGTAACCGTACTATCACAGCCAAACTTTTATAGCAAGGTTAAAAATTTCATAAGTTGTTGAATACATTTAAGAGGTTTTGTAATAGATATGAACATGTTATATTTAGATATGGCGTTACTCGTTAACAGCTTATTACTATGGGCATTTCTTGTCCTCAATTTTATGGAAATGTCAGAAATTGATTAAAAATCCAGAAAAGCTGGAACGTAACTTACAATCTTAACGTAATAAGGGATATCGGCAAGATATTCTGCTTGCATCCGTTGAATTATCTTTGAGACCTAGTGACCTGGAAATTTTGCACACATACTGGACTCTCACTGATACTGCGGATGTCTACTGAAATTTATGTTGATTCTTGACCAAACCCTTCGGAAAGTTTTGAGTTTGATTTTTCTTCCGTAGTGTGACAGTGTTCTACCAGCAGACTAGGCTCCTTGAGCTAGCCGGCAGTTTAGTGGCGAGCACCCCTTGACTAATTTTTCAAAATTTACGTATTGTCTTTTTCTCTCCTTTTAAGATTGTGTTCACGGAGTAAGTAGTCTACCTGTATTGGGTTTTATTCGTATGTTTTTATACTATAGGGAAACGGGACAGATAAAGGGGAGGTTTGGGTACCCATAAACCGGTTTAACCCTACCGCTGGCTTTTGCTGGTGCAAATACCAAGTCCGGTTGTCCCGAGTTCCTATCGTTGTCTACGTTTGTATTTTGTCTTATACGTGTTTTTCTTTTGTAGTTCCCATGCAAATTGTTGCATGTAATTATAATTTTCAGCCATTGTAGGTGTTTCCTGTTATCCATTTTTTTTTAACATTTTATACATGTTATTCTGAATTCCAAAAAATAACTGGTCTTTAGGAGTTTCAGGAAATGTACCAAAATTGGAATCAAATATTTTGCAATTAACATGATTAAGGTATTGAAAGTTACTGTTTTCACCAAAATGAATTTAAAATGATATAGTTGCAAGGCAGAATTCCAAAAAATAACAAATCTTGAGTTTCAGGAAATTTACCAAAATCGGAGTCAAATATTTTTTTGCAATTCCATTATTAAAAATTACAGTTTTCATCAATATATATATTTTTTAAAAAAGTATGGTTGCTAGGTAGAATTCCAAAAATTAATTGGTCTAAGAGCGTTCCAGGAAATTTACCAAAAAATCGGAATCAGACATTTTTGCAATTTTATTCATGAAAATGTTTGTTTATTTCAAATTCACTCAAAAACCATGGTTGCTAAGAAGACTTTCCGAAAATTGCATGTCTTGAAGAAAATTTACCAAAATTGGAATAAAAAATTTTTGCTATTCCATTATTGAAAAATATTGTTTTCATCAATATATTTTAAAAAAGTATGGTTGCTAGGCAGAATTCCAAAAATTAATTGGTCTAAGAGCGTTCCAGGAAATTTACCCAAAAATCAGAATCAATTTATTTTTTCAATTCTATTCATTCAAATGTTTGTTTATTTTGAATTCACTAAAATACCATGGTTGCTAAGAAGAATTCCAAAAATTGCATGTGTTGAACACTTTCAGGAAATTTACCAGTGTTGGAACCCCGTTTTTAATTTCTTACGCTTTCAAAATTATGCTTGACATCAAAAACTTGCCTTATATTCTTAATTATATGCAAAAATTTCAAAAAATGTCGGTCTTCGATATTTTCTGGAAATTTACCAAAGTTGGAACCATAATTCAATTCCAACAGCTTGTTACATATGCATGCAGCAATGTCCAATTTTAATGAAATTTTGTTAAGACACAAACAATTAATTCACTTTCTAAAGAACTTTCATCTGTGGATTATCATTAAAATTTTTATCAAAAAACTAAGTCCGAATACGCAAAAAAAATACGGGGAAAAATCCTATTTTTTTAGCAGGAGATAAATTTCTGACCATAATCTAACTTCTGACCACTTTTTTAGATAAATTCCCAAAAGATTTAATAACTTTATTCTATTTCTAAAAAACTTTAATCTGTCGGTTAACATTCAATTTTTTGGCAAAAAAAAACTGCGAGTCCAAATACGGAAAAAAAATACGGAAAAATGAAAAAAATACATTTCAAAATTTTCATCTCGAGGTAATTTTCCAAACATTTTCTGGCTTCTGACCAGTTTTTATGATATTCCAATAAGATTTAATAACTTTATTCAGCGTCTAAAAAACTTTAATCTGTGAGTTAACATTAAAAAAGCTAAGTCCAAATACGGAAAAACTACGGAAAATAAAAAAAAAAAACAATTTTTATAGCTGGGGGTAATTTTCTGACCATTATTTAGCTTCGTCGCAGGCGAGACAAAAACGGAATTTTTATAAAATTTTGAAGTATAGCAGCACTTAAATGTTTGATACTGCAAATTTGAAGAAAATTGAATGTGTGGCAAATTTCGGAATACCCTGGGTCTACTACCTTAGAATGATCAAGGAGCTGTGCCGAAAACCGCGAATTGATGACTTCTCGAAATATTTTTTTTAAACACCGAAAAAAAAAGAAAAGAAAATGTTCCGAATTACAGGCAATGAAGCTGTAGATTAACAATACATTTATTGAATTTCATCACAATAAAACCTATATGTTTTTTTTTTGGTTTTTTGTTTATTTTTTGACAGCTCATCAGTACTGATTTAAAGTAATTTCAGTTATGTTTGGAAGACAAAATATTTAGTATGAGAATATATCTGTTAGAATTGAAACTAAACTTTAAGGACATTTTCTTTTTCCAATGTAATTTGTAGGAATGTCTACCCATTTGAGAAAGAATTCCATTTCACGTGCATCTCTTTTGATTTTCGGTATTACATTTTTCATAGACTATGTTATGACGACATTGCGTAAGCAGTTAACTTTATTTAACAAGTTTTATCAAAATGTATTATGACCAGCTATTGTTTAGGTTAAACAAACTACACAGCTACTTAAGATGGAGGACAACTCTATTTCGCACCATTTTAGACGACCAAAGGTTTGTGAATTGCATTTGTGCCGAAATGGCAATCTTCCTAAAATAAATTTGCATTAATTTCAGTACTTTTTAAGTATTTTAACCACCATTTTGGTAATTGCAACCATTTTTATTTTTGTCGTATATATTCCTTCCTCCCACTCGATTGAACAATTTTACAAAACATGAGCATATTTTACCAATCATTTACCAAGATAAGCAAACGAGTTAAAATTCTTGTTTGTTTATTTATGCTTACACGAACTGCCGCACAGCACTCCTTATTTTATTTACCAAGATACTTTGTCTTCCATTCATAAACGTAAAATGGTGGCCATCTTTGAAATGACGATTTAATTTTTTTCAAGGAATGTACTTTTCATTATGCTAATCTAAGTACATGCAAAGTTTGTTTTGAATATAGCCATTTTAAAATAATCGATCGGACAAGCGTTTTGGAAGAAACAACAAAAATAATCGGATATATAGAATAACAACCTATGTGACCCGACTTCCTTAATGACATAATTAGACATTATTGATTAGATATTTAAAGGTCAATGAATTTAATGGTTAATTTTATATTAAATATTTCTTAATTCCAAATTATTTGCAAAGATTTAACCTCTAGTTTTTCACACCTGACTTTAATACTGCGGGAAATTTAAGTAGGATTGCCAACCATTTTTGTTTGAAACATTGAAGTCTTAAGTTCAATCTCTAACAACCTGTTATTTAAAAAAGAGCTTACTTGCTGTCTTATTACGCTATAAAACTTTTCATTTAAGAAATACATCAAATACATGTATAAATCAATTTCGTACACCGTAATTGACTTCTTTTTGTTTCGATATACGTTTACAAGTGTAATTAATTAAATATGAAGGTTCACAATACAATTTTTTGAGGTTTAAAGGTTATAGGTAAAAACACTCTTATTGTAAACACATGAAGATCAATATCTCTTTTGTGACTTCTGGGGTTTTAAGCCAAATGTAACAAATGTTGAACCATTAAAAAACAATAATCACCAGCTGTCTAAGACTGATTCAGATATTCTCTGCTCACAAATTTTCACTGTTTAAGCAAAAATTGCGCTAATGATAAAAAGATCGTGTTGTTTGTCGAGCCGCAACCGGTTCGAACAATTGTATGCAATATTAGTTCTCTATGTTAATAATATTTTAATATGTTTTCATTTTGTTTTAAAGAAAAAACAATGTGAGCAATATTGATTGGCATTGTGTGTTTTGTCCTGTTTGTAATATATCCATTATTAAATCGTAATACTCAATTATGCGCATTTATGGAAATTGAGTATGAAGTTCTTGTTTTGATGTCAATAGATGATTTGCCAGTTATTAAAGTTCTTGTCAGTTCTAGTCAAATTTTGTGTTTTTTGGTCAAACCTTCGAAGGGAATTTACTCCTACACCGGACAAACAAACATTAAGCATGTGCATTTGTTTTAAAGTACGGTCTTCGTGCTTAGCCAGTTTGGACAAAGTAATTCCCTACACAATATTCATGAGATTCTGCAGTCAGTTTTTCGAATATTTTCGAATTTTTAATACTTTCTTAGTCACTGAGAAGACATTTCAAGTTAGTACAGTTGTTTATTTTTATAACTTGAAACAAGTAGCACTTGAAAGCATGTTAAGCGCTTTTTGGGATTAGGTTTTGAATTGTGTTGCTGACTAAACATCTGCTAAAGGTTAAACTTTCATAATTTTTTATTAAAAATGTTTTATTTTTTGGTTGGTTATCACAAACAGGGAACCATTCTGTCCCCTTGAGATTTATCAAAAAGTGACCTCCCTTTTGGGTTTTGCTAAATTCATTCTGTTGATTGCAGAACTGGCAAATGGTCTATTGATCAACTTTGTCCACATTTTTACATTGGACTGAATACTCGAGCTGATCAGAAAGTTTATTCGTTACTTTGCAAGTTTTTGTTCTGCGAACAGAAAAGTAAATATATATAAAAACATGACCTTTTCCATATCACCTCGGTTATCATCACGAGATTCCAATATCAGCCCGAGGGATGATAATCGTGCTGATATGGAAAAAGCCGTGTCTTAATCTGTTTATCATAACTTCCAATTAAGAGTTAATGCCATACCCGGGTCGAAATAGCCATATCAGACTGGGTATGCCCTTTTGCTTGCTTTTTGGTTGTCAGGTTTAGTTCGTCTTTGATTGCTGGTTTATCAAATGTTTTGAGTTTATCCGTACTGAGGAAACACGAATTGTCATAATGGCTAACAGTAGAAACTTACCTTTCAGTAAACTTGCTTAGCTTTAAAATTCTATAAGTGAATGACAGCTGGAATGAAAAGGGTGCTTTTTAAAAAGCTTGATAAAGCTATACAGCACTGAATTTTATAATACCAAAAATATAAATGGATGGAATTAAAAAGAATGTGTTTGCAGTTGAAATTTAAGAAGTGAAATGTGACTGACAGGAAAACACACGGCAGAGAAAAAATGGAAAGTGATTTTGTGAGTTATGAAAACTGTTAATAACGGGGTTGAATACATTATGACATTTCAAAAAATTGGAAATAAATTAATCTTAATTACATAATTGGATTTACATCCTTCTAACAAGATTAATTATCTTCAATGAAAACGAAAAATATTATGTTTTTCACCTAATACAAAATAAGCAATAAAACTGTATTTTTATTCATTTTATTACAGTCTTATCATGCACGCTGGATACATTACGGTGTTACAGGTAACTGGGTGGGTTCCAAATGTGTCTGAGTGCGAATAGTGTCTATAGTAGGCAGTGGCACAATTTAAAGAATTGAAACTTTTGAATCTTCCATCTATCAATGTGGTCGGCACGTAACGATGATTATGCATCCAGTACCATTTGTTATGAGTATCTCTAAACATGTCGGTCCAGACCTCTGTCAAAATGTAAACGAAAGAGTAATTCATAGGATACAAACATCAAGACATCTAAACATCAGAAATTGTTAGTCCAGCCAATAAAATTTGGCGCAATATTCACGATGAGGAGTCAAAAAAGAGAAATATTTATGGCTCCTTTGGAAATAAAGGCACTGCGGCTGATACTTGTTGTGTGTTTGAACTACAATACAAATGGCTGTATTAACTTAGAACTTTAACGTATATGGTCTCAGGGTAACATCACACTTATGGAGGGGTATTTCCGCCACCAGAGAAATTCTATGCTGTAAATATCTTTTCTTTTTATTGTTCTCACTTTCCTTACCCATAGTTCTGCTTTTGCCATATTGTAGATGTTATAATATCAATTTATCATATTTTATATTCTTTCTTTCAATGTTCCTATTTTATCCGTAATTCAGCAATTTTTATATTCTATGTTATTGTTTCTAAAAACTCAATTTATTATTTTTTACGTTTTTTCTTTAAATGTTTCCATTTCTATGCTTTGTTCATTAAGTTCCCAATCTTCTTTCACGGCATTATATTTACCATGTTCTAATTTCTAAAAATGTCATGTTTTATGATTTGAAGGAGAAATGTTCAAAGTAAGTATTCGTTGTGCACAATTCTTTCTTTTATATTTAACTTTTGTTTTTGTATTTTCGTGCAGTTCTTAAAATAAACGTGGATGAATAAACGCGTATGATTGAATTATGACAACAGAGGGCGCGAGTGTTTATATGACAGCTTTCATCCTTCAGCAGATTCGTCCACGAACGGGATGTTATAGGGACATCATATATATATACATTGTGTTTCATGTACAGTTTTTAATATGATGCAACAAAATGACATTTTAAGACGGTGAAATAAAAAAGCCTTTTCATTTAAGTGAGCGTGAAGAGGGGAAAGCTTGAAGGGGATCGTTCATGATTGGAAGCTGTAATACGCTTCACTTAAAATGCTGCTACATGTATCCCCAAATACGGACGTGACGCAGAAACACTGACAAAAAAATCACCTGGAATTGGGAATTTTTTATAAAAGTTTTTGTTCAATCCTCGACCCCCACCCCTGCGTTAACGGGGAAGTTAGCAAAAAATGCGGGATTTCGGAAAGGGTCCCATTGTTTCCTCCTATATACAGTACCAAAAGTGTTATAAGCCTGTTGGAAAAAAGACTCCTATCTAGTACAATGTAATACAAAATTTTCAGGCTACCCAGTAATGCATTTTTATAATAGAGGGGGAGGCGAGACCCAAATAATTTTCGGGGCTTCGGAATTTCCCGTTTTTAACTTCGTAAATCGGATAACACCGGCTCTCTGAGAGCCCGGAGCCCAGTGAGTGGGACCCGGAACCATAGTATTGGAACCTGTAACCCTAGTTGGAACCCAGAGCCTTAGTTTGGAGTCCGGAGTCATTATGTTTGAGTCCAGAGCCCTTTTGTTAGGACCAAGAGCCCTAGTGCAGGAGCAGGGAGTCCCAGTGTTGGAGGCCGGAGCCCTTGTTTTGGAGCCCAGAGCCCTTTTGTCGAGCCCGGAGCAACAAAAAATGAAACTGTAATATCGAAAAGGGCCATTGAAAAACTTTGAACAATGAATTTATAAATAAGTAAATAAAATGAATACAGAAAAAGGTAAAAAAGGTTGTTAGGAAGAAAGAGAAAATAAACTACACAGAGAGAAATGTTTTTTTTTTACTTTCAAAAATTACTGATATATCAGCTATGTATATTCTTTTTGAGAGGTTTGCATATGTAAGAGATAAGCTCTTTCGTTCACTTCTTCTTTGGTTTCTTGACCTTCTTTTGGGCTGTAGTTGTTGTCTTTTAGGAGATTTAGCGCCCTTTTTGACTGGCTTCGCTGTAGACTTCCTAGGTGTTTTTGCTTTTTGGATGCTGGCTTCTTAGCCTTTGGTTTTCTAGGCTCCATTTCTTGGACTTTCTTTGTTACTGTCCTTTAGGATACCATTGCATTCTTTCTTTTAGTTCTTTTAGTTGTTTTGGGTTAAGCGAACTCCTTATGCTTTACATTCTTCCTCCTAGCCCGTTTAGCCACTTCTCGCCGACCGAGAAAAGTGGTTCACTTTTAAAAAGGAACATATTATCGATATTTTCATGCGCGATTAGACAATAGTAAATAGGCGTTAAGGACAATTAGAAACGCCATCTCTGAAGTTTATGGCAAACGTATACCAGCTTGACCATGCAGTTTGAATTACCAGTTGAAATCGCTGAATTGGAAAAGCGAACCTTTTGCTTTCGAAAGCTCGACATGGCTGTATGAAGTTCCCCAGTGGTTACATGTTAAATTGCACCGACTTAAAGCCCAAATAAGGTTTTTTTTGTGGTGTGAAAATAGTCATTAAAGTGTCCAAACAACATTTCATGGTATGGAACAAACTGGTAACACGACACGAACCCCCCTCCCCCCCCCCCCCCCCCNTGTTCAGCCTAGTAGGGCGAGGTATTTTCATTCCCAATTCTTGGTCTCAAATTGGGGGTTATCTAATTTTCTGAAGTTGAAAATGGAAAATCACGACTTCTCGAAAATCATGCTGGTCTCGTCGTCCCCTCTTTTATTAAAAACAAAAACTATTACCATTCCGGTAGCCTGAAATTTTCGTTCAATTATGTCTATACACGGGAATTTTATTTTCATCAGGTATATTAATGGGACGGAAAATTAATTCACAAACACTCTTTGAAAGCAATCTTTTCCGAATTCACGGCATAAATTTTAAGCAGTTCCGACATCATTTCCCGTTTTCCCGTGCATTTTTATTTTCGATGATTCCATTCCCGCTTACTTTACAAAGCAAACCCGCTTTCTCTTACTCCAAAGCAGGCCGAGTGTCCCGCTTCATCTGTATCGAGACACACTAAATTCCCCTGTGTGAAAATGGCCAGTTTTCAGGGAAATTTTCTAAATTTTGCTCTTCACAAAAAAGAAATAGCGTAGTTTTCCCGAAAAGTTTTTAAGCCATTTACAGAACAGAGATTTCTGTGCAAAAGGAATTCCCTTCGAGGAAATAACTTTAATTCTGAATAGGCACCTTTTCTGTTAACATTTTGACAAAAATCTGAAAGTTCTGATAACATTTTGACAACAATCTGAAAGTTCTGATAACTAATTACATTAACTTGGGAGTAACATGGGTTCTGGGTCCCGGATTTTACATTTTTGAACGTATGGCCAGGTCTCCAAAACAAGGACTCCGAGCTCCAACCGACTAGGGCTCAGAGATCCAATACTAGGGTTTGGGCTCCAATACTAGGGATACGGGCTCCAACACTAGAGCTCCTGGTTCCACTCACTGGGGTCCGGGCTTCAGCTCCGGGCTCTAAGAGAGCTGTGCATGCCCATAAATTGGTGGAATTTTGTAATCAAAGATACGAATTATGGCACATTTTCTGTCTCATTACAAATATATCAACAAGAAAATAAATATATCTCAAAGTTTGATAGAATTTATCCAAGATTTAATTGACCACTGGCGTCTGTAATATGACCCTGTCCATTATAAACTTCTAATCTTTTATGTAAACTGAACTTTCAAAATGTAAAATTTAAAAGAATGTGTACATGTCAATGAATTGCCCATATTGCTTGCTTATTTCTGATTCACGTGCACATGATCAAGTGTGATAAACCGTTTCTTATTTTTTCTAATCTATCGAAGAAACTATTTTTTACAAATCCCGTTTTATTTAAGAATGGGTATTTTCATTCCGAATGTGTGGCCTTGAAATAGGGGTTATCCAATTTTCCGAAGTGTCAAATGAAAAATCCCTAAATTCTGAAAAATATGTGGGTCTCGCCATACTCCTCTATGGTTAAAAATGCATTACTGAGTAGCCTAAATTTTTTGTGTAATATTGTACTAAATTGGATTTTTTTCATCAGGCTTGGTGCTGTATATAGGGAGATCAAAATGCGGGGTCTTTCCCGAAATCCCGCAATTTTTTCTCAACTTTAAAGTTTCCCAGGAGGTATTCAACAAAGACTGTTAAAAATCCTGTTTCCCGATTCAAGGGTATGTTTTCCGTGCTTCCTGCGTCACGCTCGTATTCGGGGATTAGATGCATTTTGACTCCAATCATGAACGGTCCCCTTCAAGTTTTCCACTCTTCAAGCTCGCTTAAATGGAAAGGCTTTTTTTATTTCACCGTCTTACAAATTTCATTTTGTTGCATCATAATTAAAATTGTCTTTGAAACACATAACAATATATATGATGTACCTATAACGTCCCGTTCGTGGACGAATCTGCTGGTGAATGAAAGCTGTCATATAAACACTCGCGCCCTCTGTTGTCATAATTCAATCATATGCGTTTTTTCCGCCACGTTTATTTTAAGAACATTAAAACAAAGACAAAACTTAAATACAAAAGAAATAATTGTGCACAATGAATACTTACTTTGAACATTTCTCCTTCAAATTATAAAACATGACATGTTTAGAAATTAGAACATGGTAGATATAATGCCGTGAAAGAAGATTGGGCACTTAATGAACAAAGCTTAGAAATGGAACCATTTAAAGAAAGACCATAAAATAAAATAAACTGAGTGTATAGAACCAATGATATAAAATATAAAAATTGCAGAAGTATGGATGAAATAGGTACATTGAAAAACAGAAAATAGAATATACTAAATTGAGAAAAGTGAAAAAAATAAATAGAGAAGATACAAATTTAGAGCACGGAATTTCTCTGGTGGCGGAAATCCCCCTCCATACACACTTGCATTCGAAAGTTTGCTATCAAAATTACTGTCATATTGAATAAAAACAGCACGATCAACAGTTCATGATTACTTCTGTAAAAAGTTTGAAGATATAATATCAGTCGCAAGGGATTTTAAACATTAGCAATTTTTTCCTGTTGAAAAAGACGTTTTATTCCTTCCTGTTTCAACAACAGCAAATAAATTGTACAATGTAGATTTCAAATCCCGCAGATGAGTATATCGCTAAAACGATGGAATTGTTCTGAGATCAGAAATACATATCATTATTTTGTTTTGATTTGTTTTATCTAAGAGAAATAGCCATATGCATAAACTAAAATATAAATTAACTCCGCCTCTCCTGTCCGTTTAACTTTCATCCCGTATTTGCGTCACGTTTCACCTAAAATTAACGTTGAAACAAATGTCCACATGATTTTCATTGACTCAACAAGAGGTCTTATGCCAAATGTTTGTCTGTGTATATGCTAATCCAAATAAAGCATCAACCTTTTATTAAAGGAGATTGAGTATCTACAATTTACTTAATACATTATTCTTAACGTGAATCTTGTAACACGAAATATACGTTAAGCCAAAGTAAACAACATACTTCATATTTTTAGGTGTTGACTTCCAAAACCTCGATTTTCTTAATTTGTTCTTAGTGCGATCTATGTACCTTAAATAGGTGTTCTGTCTCTATCTAAGTTAACGTTGCATGGGTAGTTTGCTGCACTTAAAGTTGAGAGTTAGCCATCTCTAGTTGTTTTTTTTAGTTTAATAAACGATTATTAATCGTATTAATTTTAAGACAGTTTAGATATCATCAAAATGTTTCTATAATAGAGGTCAATTATATTCCTTACCTACTGATATCTTGTGCAAATATCTTAAGACGTGTAGGTCTGATGTTGAATTAAAATAAAACATATCAGCACAGCGACTCTTGCAAAATGACTGAAAAACATTACAAAATAAAAGTATAACATTCAGGTAATTGAAATATGACATACATTCAATCAAATATTAAAATTATGGAAACAACATATTTTTGTCGAATTTGGAGGCCGTGTTTTTCAACAGACAATCGGGATTCCCATGGGAACTAACTGCGCGCCACTTTTAGCTGATCTCTTCCTTTTTTTCGTATGAGGCGAAGTTTTTACAAGGGCTTACACAGAAAAAACAAAAACATTTAGCGCAGTCCTTTAATTTCAGCTTCCGCTACATAGACGATGTACTTTCTCTTAATAATCCAAAATTCAAGGAATATTTACCAGATCTATCCCAATGAGCTTGAAATTAAAGAGACTACCGATACACCTACTTCAGCTTCGTATTTAGATCTTTTAATTTACATTGACGAAAATGGACGTTTGAAATCTAAGCTGTATGACAAACGTGATGATTTTAACTTCCCAATTGTGAACTTTCCCTCTCTGAGCAGCAATATACCT
>MJUU01000781.1:47722-61918 GCA_002080025.1 Modiolus philippinarum
CTGGTCAGTTCAGCTTTTTTATTCACATTGTCATGCTAGTCTATATCTTTTTGAAGAAATCTGTTATGAATATATATATTTTTTCTTTACAATTCTTGACATTCCATGCATTTATCCCTTAATATTGTTGACACGTAATGCAAAGAGATACTAGAAAAATTAAACATCGAAGCAGTGAAGTCAATCATGTTACGTTATATCATTGAGAACGGTTTTCTAGAACAACGACCGTCCTCTGGTGTAAAACAGCAGAATGACAAAATTCTTTGAAATCTGTTACCTTACATATTTCAGAAACCATTACTTTTATTGCATTACTTGTCTTCAAGCATATTTTCTATTTTATGTGACATCAGTCGAAATATCTATGGAATAGATAAAAGAATTTGTACTTTTTATTGGTACCCGGCTATTAGAATTCACGATAAAAATAACCCCTTTCAGAGAGGGATACCTACATGAACTTTTTATGAATCTAAGCCAAATTGGAATCCGTAGTTTTTACACTTAACTGAGCTAAAGAGCAATATTTTGAACGATTAGGGGAAGCAGTAATAGGGTTGATGTCATTGCAACTAAACATTCTTATTTCTCTAAATACTGAATGACTGAACAATTAATATAATCAATTGCAATGAAAAATGCTTCCTTAATGTATTCGAAAATATTGTACTGTCAGTCTTCTACATACACGCAGATACTAGTATATCATGGGTAGAAATTTTTTAAGTGTCAGTATCTAATTGCACACGGATAATTTTCCTAGTGAAACAGATCTTTAATTTGACAATAAGCATTTTCTTGAAAGATGACGTTATGCTACTAAACAGCAAATAACTGATGGCTGCGATCAGTCATCCGTCAGACACGCTATTTGAGCGATGTACCCGTAACATACGTCAATTTTTTTGTCTATCCGCCAGTGTTTGACAAACTGTTGACTGATCAATCAGTAATAATTAACTGTTATCATATGTTAAGTAAATAAATACAGACGTCTTGAATATGTGATACAGTGCATGACGTTCATTCCTTATTCACACTATGACGTCATACCTTTTATCGCATGGCGTACCCTTTATCACACACCCTTTATCGCATGGCGTACCCTTTATCACTCACCCTTTATCGCATAGCTAGCCCTGAAAAATACCCATTTCCAAAAAAAAAATCAATTTAACCTTTCATTAAAAAATTTTCTGGGGGTTAATATTTTGTTGTTTTTTTGGGGGGGGGGTTGGGGGGGGGGGTTGGGGGGTAAAACAATTTGGACGTAAAATTTTTTTTGAGGGATGGTAACAAAGATTTGTTTGTGGTGAATTTGTTTTGTGAGGATCAGTTAAAAAAATAGCAAACTTTTTTTACATGTAAGATTGTATTTCAAAACCTCCAATACTTTCCACCAATTTCGAAATTTTCCTCTTCACAAAATACTTGCATTTTCTCTTACCGATTTCAATTTTTCACAGTATTTATGAGGTTAGTAGTCCTATGTTGTAATATATGATAAACTGTATAATACATGGCAAAATCCGTATCAAATGTCGTATCATCCCGAGTTACCAATATCAGAGAGAGATGGCCTCTGGCCCGAGGGCTGATATTGGTCGAGGGGTGATTGAAAATATGATACGGATTTTACAATGTATTACTCCCTATGTAATTGATAGCTGATGGATCGCTGAACTATCACGGTTTAAGGAACAGATTCTAGCACAAGAACCTGAGCTTCAAAGAAACAATATTATCAGTATATTTCTATTAAAATTCAAAAAAAAATCTTCACTTATAATGAAACATTTACAGATCCAGTTAAATTTTCAAAATTTATTATCTGTTAAAATTTTCGGTCACGCCATATTTGTGTTTATATTTTTAGTTGTAGTCCTGTGCTAAAATCCCTTATATTAATCTAATTAATTTTGAAATAATTATAAAATTGCATTGAATTCTACAATTATATCGTTAAATAATATTTTTTTACCTTCCCATAGCCACATGCAGTAGTCTGTGTACAGTTTTCTGGACTGTCAACCTCATTACAGTCAAGGCAATAAACTACAAGTGAGAAAAATAAGTTAGCATATTCTTGTTGCTAATTGATATACAAAAAATATACACATCATATGAGAAATAACGAGTAAATATTTTGTTCCTTTTGTTGTATTCGTGTCCAATCATTATCTCCATATTTTACAAGAGCTCACTTTTCGATATTTGGACCATTTTGTATTGTAATTGTCCTTTGAACAAACTTTTATTCATTCTAGTTTGATCATTGTGTATTTATTTGAGTTTTAATATAATATTATTTGTTCTCTATTAGTTTT
Organism: Modiolus philippinarum; assembly: GCA_002080025.1. Taxonomy (NCBI): domain Eukaryota; kingdom Metazoa; phylum Mollusca; class Bivalvia; order Mytilida; family Modiolidae; genus Modiolus; species Modiolus philippinarum. The sequence continues at coordinate 50,053 of MJUU01000781.1, forward strand.
TAAACATCTTTGAGTTGATGGTCTTCCAAACGTTTAGATTTTATCTGCACTGATGAGACATAAGTTGTCGAAATGCGCATATGCAGAATTTAAATTCACAGTAACTTCGGTATTTAGTTATTTGTTACCACTGGGTCGATGCCACTGCTGGTGGACTGTTAGTCCCCGAGGGTATTCACCGGCCAAGTAGTCAGTACTTCGGTGCTGACCCGAAAGCCGATTTTATTTTGAACCGTACAGCATCTAAATATTTGTAAATTCTGTTTAAAACTAAGGAGTATCTCCCTCATGCAAAGCTCTGTCCTTACCTGATTTTGGATTTACATTTAGATCTTATTGGTTATTTGTTCTCTATCAGTTTTTAAACATCTTTGAGTTGATGGTTTTCCAAACGTTTAGATTTTATCTGCACTGATGAGACATAAGTTGTCGAAATGCGCATATGCAGAATTCAAATTCACAGTATCTTCGGTATTTAGTCATTTTATCGACAGAGGTAAAACATTTTTGTGCCTTGTTACATTGTAGGTCCTACACTGTAAAAGAGATCATACTTTCATCATGTTTTATTGCTCAACGAAATAACAATAAGATGAGAAACAATTGATGCAACTAATTTACGCTTCAAATGTACTTTTAGGGGAATAACTATCCATTTGTAAAGTTTTAAGATTGATAATTTTGTCCAAAGTTTCTTTTATTTCTTATAATTCCGATCTAATGAATTAAATGTATTGATTGTAGTTCACTGATTTATTGATTGATGTCACTGCTGGTGGACCAGAAGTCCCCGGGAGTATTCACCAGCCCGATAGTCTGACATGAAAAAATGACCTTGCATTCAATGAAAATTTGCTGTTTTTATCAAATTCTAACCCCTTAAAAATATTGAGGCTTCATGCCGTGTATGGCACTCGGTGGATGTCCTTTGTACTGAATTTGGCCTCCTTTTTCGATATTTTTGGCAATGACTACTTCTTTTTTGACTACTTTGATTTATGGCTTTCCATATTGTTTGATTTTAATGATGCTGATGAGAGGTTACTCCTTGAAACACGTGTACAGCATAACGAAATTTACTGTTTTATGCAATTTAGGTATTAATTGTTTTTTTAAAACGAGTGGTAAATCTGCATCGGAAGTCCTCAATCAGTTTTATATGTTAGTGGCAGAAAGCGTTTGACGAAAAAAAAAACCAAAAAAAACAAAAAAAACCCATACTTTTCAGCATTATACTTACAGCACTTCTTGCACATGTGTGGACATATCTTTGAAGCAATGCAATCATCAGAACAAGGATTAGCTACATGTAACGCAAGTCGGGTACAAATTTCATCATCTCTATTTACACATACACTTGGATCTGTTGGTGGGGCTGTAATAAGATATATAAAAAGATTACGGTGTTAATGTAAAAAAATATGTTGTGCAATGGCCACAAATTAACATGTATGAACAAAATAAAAATGGCATAGTAGGCCACAGTTAAAATAGAGATGTTCAAATGACAAAAGGAAAGATGAAGGTTAAGAGCCCAGTGATTCGGCAAGTTTGGATTTCCACCTTGTGTGTAGAAAAAAAAAATCGAATATTCATTTTGAGGGAAAAATAACAGTCAGTGTGGTGGTTTTGCAATGGAAACTAGAATGGGTCACAGCTTTGCCTGTTTATTTGTAAGGTACATTGAGGAACAAATGTTTTCTGCATATATAGGAAGTATTCCTGCAGAACTGTAAAAATATATTGATGATGTCTGTTGGTTGTTCTATGGCAGTGAAGATGAACGTTGGTCTTTTAAGAACAATGTTTAACCGTACCATCTTGCCATAGGGTCTGTAAGTCTTGTTATGTGACACCGAGAATATACGATACAATTAGAATTTGAAAACGTTTTCCGCCAAAATATGACGTTGGAGGATTGTGACGTTCAAAGTTTTTGTTTGAAACGTCATACGGTTTTGTTAAAAATGCAACTTCCGGGTACAATTTATGTATCAAAATTTGACGAGACTTACAGACCCTATTAAATGCACGTTCAATATTACCTATAACGCCTTTATAAAACTAAAAAAAAAAGGTTTCATGTGCACTGTAAAAATGTAGTGTATGCCTTCGGTTGTAAACGCTGCAAGATGGTCTATGTGGGTGAGACTTGTGGAAGTTTGGCATCACTCAGAGAGTGAGCGTCATCAATGTAAAAGATTGCCCAGTATGTGAACATTTTCAGCAAGCCAACCATAGTCTACTAGACATGCATGTTTCTGTCCTTATACAACAACAGTTCTTTGACAAAAAAAATATCTATGTTCTTGGGATTATCTGTCCCTTTGGAATGAATGCAAAAAAACAGTCTTTTTTATGATCCATTTCTTTATTTAAATTAACACATTTTTGTACAGTACAGATTACAAATATTTAAATTCTCGTTTTGATTATGTTTGTGATTTACAGGTTATTCTGTTACACGTCAAATCTTCTGCTTTTTCTCGTTTTTGAAACATATGTCTCCGATTTAATTCCTGCTTGTCCACAGTTGAAGTCTATATTGGCTTAAACGTTTTTCTCTTAACCTTCTTCTCCCTTTTGTCATTATAGTCTTTTTTCATTTGTTCATTATTGTTTTTATCCTTTTAATTGTGGCCTACCATACCATTTTAATTATTTAATTTAAAGTATTTATAGATAAGCTGACTTTGACAGATGTCTGCTATGATGAAAGTACAATGTATAGCATAAGAAGGTGAATCGGAAAAATCATAAACATTGTGAAGTTTATCTTCAACACACGAAACGACTCCTGTTAACATGTAAGTGTGTTTTATTACCGTTGACTTCTGTTGAAGGTTATTAGAACATATAATTCTCAATTTCATAAATGTACCTGTACCTTTATATTTGGGACACTAAAAATCAAAACTTATGACACTAAGATGATTTATGACTTTCAAATTCTGATCTTTACACTTTTGTGTAGTAACATACTGACATACACAACATTAGAAGTCTATAATTCACAGCTAAGTTGCTTCTGTCGTGCATGTATCGTAGAGAGCCATGTCGGCAATAAACCGAAATTACTAGCTCAAAAACTAGTAAGCCCTTGTTACGTTCAATCACTGTTGATTTGTTATTCCAAAACAATATGGTCGTCAGTACGATGCCAAAATTCTGTTAATTAAGTAACTGCATATGGCCATTTCGACAGTATATGTCTCTGAAGTTCAAATCAAATCAAAACAATTGGAAACCCGTTACAATGTGGTTTGCTCACAAATGAATGGATTTCTCTTTACAGCCAACCATTTTGAAAATTTGCCATATGCAAACTGTGCTCTAGATTTCAGCTTTTTTGGTCGCAAAATATTCCTTGTTGTGTTCTATAAATTTGATTCAGAGAACTTCTTCAATTTTCTCAGAATCAAACAAAAAGCCCCTGTGACCTAGTTTTGATAAACAAAAAAGTTATCTGGAAAACTTGCTTTAAACCAGTCCAGGTTTTTTTTAGAACATAAAGCATTTTACTCGTTATGAGATTTTTAACCTGCAGAGTAAAAGACTCTACGTATAAAGAATATTAAAATACCCTTCCAGAGAATATAATTCCTCCTGGATTCTTACAACTTTATTGCTGGCTTTCTCATATTACCTTTTAACAAATATGTTAATTTCTGTATCAACTACTGCCTTCTAATGTTATTTTAATTTTACCACTGAAGCATACATTTGCCATAGACAAAAAATTTCATACCAAAACACACTATATCCACAATATACCTGTGCTGTATTGCTGTACCGGAGTTATCTTCAGTAGAGGTGGAGGTTTATTGTTACATTTATCAGAGTTACAACATCCAGCTTCTACATTTACACGTTTTGTAAATAGACCAGAATACTGTAAACATGTCTACAAGAAAAAATAACTACATGAAATGAAATACAACTGAACTACATGTAAATGTCTCCCGAATTAGACATTACCGATTTTGACTTTACCTGTGATTAAACCACTGACATTGTGACGGGTGCTGTATACAAAGCAGGACATGCTTACCCTTCCGAAGCACCTGATATAACTCTGTTTTTCTTTCTTTCTTTCTTTTTTAGCTTTTGTTTTTTGTTTTTGTTTTTTTGTTTTGTTTTTTTTTTTTTGTGTTTTTGTTTGTTTTGTTTTTTGTTTTTTTTTGTTTTGTTTTTGTTTGGGTTTTTGTTTTGTTTTGTTTTGTTTGGTCTTTTGTTTTGTTTTGTTTTTTTATAAGAATTCACACTAGTAGTGCTCTAGTTTCTAGTGCTGTATTTGTAGTGGTCTTGTGTTTTTGGGGCATGTCTTTGGTTTTCCGTTTTCTGGTTTTTCTTGATTTTTCCTTGTTTCTGGACTTTAATATATGTATTCTTGTGTTATGTTCCTTCGGTTTTCTACTGTCTTTGTTTTGGATTAGTTCGAAACAGTGCCATGCATAAAAATAGGTATAGGTACGTTAATCAAATGTTAACAGATCCTATAATCTGTAGTTGCTTTCTTTTCTCTGATCTTCTCTGCCTATTTGAGATTTCAATATTATGATGAAGTGGACCATTGATTCTTAAACAAATATGAAAAAAAAACTTCTTCAAATTGCATAATTTCAAAACTTCAAATTTTGTCATATATAGATTTCCTAAAGAGTTTGAAGACTGTAGACAATTTAATTTGAAAGTTATTTGTTGAAAATTTGTGGTATTCATCGTTTTTCTTATTCACTTTCATTTTAAGTAATAAAATAGGCCAGATTTCGATGTAACAAATCACAACCCAAACTTACTTTCAAGGCATAGTTGAAGCAGAAATGACCAAGAACAATCAGATTGATTTAGATTATAGATGGATAACACAAACTTAAAAATATGGCACAGGTAGGAACAAACTCCAAAGCACGAAGCCATACCTGTCTATTCCCACATCCCAATCTGTATGACTCTGTGAAGTGTGCTGTAAATGTTTGGGCTGCAAAACAGTACTGTAAATAAACAGGACACAAAAAAATAAAACGTAGATAAATTTTGACATGTGAGTTGTTAAATTGAGTCCATGTTAAAATCTGAAAATCAAGAAGTCATCTAGAACAAATAATGAAAGTTAAAGTGTATATTTAAATTGTTTTTTTTTTCTTTTTTTTTTTTTGGTGACTTGTGACTTTTAAACATTTGAGGGTATTTCTAAAATCAAACCTCGGTGCAAGTCTCAAAGATATTGTTTAAAAATAGCACGCAAAATAATAAGGACATGTATTTTTAGGGACTTTATCTCTTTCCTATCAAAGGAAAACAAAATAGTGAAGTTGTTGTGAATTTATATTCTATATATGGTTATTTCGACAACTTATTTCAAGGATGGTCACTCCTCAGGTTTTAGAAATTGTCTCTGACCTTCGGAGCTCTCATACTTTATCCATTATGATGCATTAGAAAATTTTGTACACTGACCCTCACTTTTCTTATTAAAATATGATTGCATACATATTTAATAGGCTTATGACAAAATTTGATGAAATTCTTGATATTCCTTCATAGCACTTGAAAGGTTTATTGCCTTAATGCTAATGAATGAAAAGTCTAGAGAACTTCTGTTTCCCGCTAAAACTTAAGGAGCTTAAATCTCAAAAACTGACACCCTGACCAATTGATATTTTTTGCTTAAAATGATATATGATTGATGTCCTAATGAATAACAATAATAATTTTAAAACCTTGATAAAATAAACTTGAGGAGTGATCATCCTTAACCATTTCAAAATCCATTAACCGAAATATATGTAAAAGCTGATAGAAAACAAATTACCAATAAGATCTAAATGGAAAGCTAAAAACAACTAACGACGGCACATACTATAAGCTGCATTTTTTTCATTTTGAACAAAGCATAGGAAATTAACGGAACACTTGTCTCTTTGGGTTGTAACACTGTACCATGCTATTTTTTTACATCAGGAAACATTATATTCATTTCAGTAGTGGGATTTTCAATCATTTAAATATACTCACCTCATCCTTATTTGCACACGTTGTCACAGTAGTGCAGTTTGAGGCATCACTCACTTCATCGCACTGATAACATTGCAAAGCTTGAACAGAAACAAGTAATGGTAACGTGAATAATTTTCCGGCCTCAAAAACAAAATGAGAACAGAATTTGACACAAAGATATATCCCATCATTATTAGATACTTTAACGAGTAAAACTAATTTAAAGATAACGGTTAATTTTATGTCAAATGACAAAAATGTAGCAAATGAAGTAAAATAAATCCAAATTATACATTACGCATTTTTTTATATGAATAAACAAAGTTTAGAAAGATTTTTTTACCTCAATAGATTGTTTTCGCATAAATAATATATGAAATATTTTATTGATAATATTTTCATGTCAATTGAATGCTTTCCTGAAAAATATTTACCTGAGAATTTCAATTCAAATCAGAAAATTAGCATCAATTTTTATCTAACATGTATTTTTAAATGACTGTCAATAGGTCTTCCACAAAAAGCGTCTTTGAATTTTACACAAAATGCATTTAATAAATGTGCATTTACATTACCGGATCTTTTGACAGAAAAAAGTATTAGAAGTCTCACCACATAATCCACAGGAGCGCTTGCAAAATTTTGAAAGGCAGTCATCACCACATGTCTCAGGTAGTCTACTTCTCATTACATCGCACAAAGAAGAATCTAGATCATCACATTGTTCAGCATAACTGTTCAGAAGAAGTGATGTAAGAAAAATCCCTTTAAGGAAAGTTTTAAAAGGATGAGATTTATCGAAAACTTTACGTGCTTTTAATATTCGATATTTACACAATGTTGAGAACATTCGATTTGCTATTACATAATAGTAAGCATTCTAATAGAATCCAACCTCGTCAACCACTACTGTGCTATCATTTGAAATATTTTGTGGAATCGATATTTTATACTCTTATATAAAAAAAAATAGTAGTACTTATGCAAGGGCGTTAAGGAAGTCACATTTCATGAGCTAAGGCTGTCTCACTTAATTTTGTATTTCTAATGCTCGTCTATTAGCAATTCAATTTTGTGTTCAAATGTAAAGCTACCAAAAACTTATTTCATTGAATTTTCTTCCATATTTCGACAGTGTTTTACGTTTTACCATCAGACTAGGTTCCTTGTGCTAGCCGACAATTTAGCGACGAGCACCTTTTTAGCCATCTTTATTTATTGTTTTTTGACATATGCTTTTCTTTCCAAAGATAGTGGTGATATAGCTAGTAGGTTTTATTTATATGTTTTTTCTACTATAATAAAACGGGATACAGAAAAGGGAGGTTAAGGTATCCATAAACCGGTTTAACCCAATCACTGGCTTTTGCTAGTGCCGGTACAACATGTACCAAGTCCGGCTATTTCGAATTCCTATCGTTGTTCATGTTTGTCTCTTGTCTTCATCGTTGTTTTTCTGGTTTAGTTAGCTTGTGCATTGTGGCACGTGATTGTAGTATTAGGCCATTGTAGGTGTTTATTGTTTTCCTGTTTTTGTTCTTGCAATGCAATATTTGTATCGTTTAAAATATTTTTCTATATGTACTCCAGATTTTTGCTTTGAAATTGCTTTAGTCTTCCCACAGTGTCACTTCATATTGTGCGAAACGACTGAAAAACTGAAAAACTAGGCAGAGTCTTGCCAATAAACGTTGCACTTAAAAGCAGACTCTCTACATAGCGAATAGCTTAGGTGCTGCATGTGTTTTGTTATTGTCACAGACAATTATTTACCGGAACCTACACATTTCATCAAGAGATACCAAGAGCATATATATGAATATATATTATTTGATGTGCATTAGCTCAACTGACCAAAAAGGTCATTGTGAGCTATTGTCCGTCCTTGGCGTATACATCTTTATTTTCTCCTACGAAGGCCCTAGATTCAATCAAAATTTACAGGAAGTATGTATGGAAGTTTCTTTACAAAGATTGATTACTATGTTGATTATTATCCGACAAATAACTTGGCCGCTATCGCGGAACTTAGGATTAGCATAGGATCCTATGGGAAAAATCACTTTTGAATCTCCACTGATTCAAACACAACAGAAATGTTGTATTTAACGTCCTTTACAAAGATTTCTCATTTCTTTTCGACACATGACACCAGTGCGGAACTTGGAATTAACATTAGACATTCTAGGAAAAATCATATTTACATCATATCCACTGAAAAGACTGAGGCAAATTCAGTTTAAGTTCACAGGAATGACAAATGGAAGATCCATTACTACCAATATAACTCATTTAGTTTCGATCCAACAAAATCATTGCCGCCAGCCTACAACTTAGGTTTATCATGGGACTCTATGCAAAAAAAAAAATTCTCCTCTGCAAAACTTTAACTAAACTTCACAGGAATGATGGATGGTTCTGATCCCACACGAAACATGGCCGCCACCGCGAAACTTAATTTAACATTTGACCCTTTGAATAGAATTACATTTTCCATCCTCTTCAAAAACTGAAGCAAATTCAACCCAACTTTAGATGAATGATGTATCAAAAGTCCTTTACAAAGGTTGCTCAGTTCCTTCCGATTCGCAAAACGCATAGCCATCAGTGCAGAAGTTAAGTTTGATATTGTACCCTCTGAAATCACCGAGGCAAATTCAACCAAACTTGACAGTAATGATGCACGGAAGGTCTTATACAAAAATTGGTCAATTTGTTCTTATGTACCAAAGAACATGGCCGCCAGTGCTGAACGAAGATTAGCATTAGACTCTACGGAAATTTACTATTTTCTTCGTCGATGAAGTGGATTTTAACAAAAGTGAACAGGAATAATGTTTTGAAGGTCTCGTACCAAGATTGCTAGTTTCGGTCGGATCTTACCAAAAGCACTGGAGCAAGCATGGTGCACAGTTTAACATTGGACTCTAAGGGAAAATCACATTTTGATGGTCTTCTCTGAAACCACTGAAACCAATTCAACCAAACTATACATTAATTAGACCCTGAGGGATAAAACATTATTTTTGGACCAGCAGCATAGACATGGCTTAAATATATCTGAAGCATTGTTAGGTGAATATTCAGGCGAAGTCCCTTACCCTCTTGTTTTTGTATATTTTTTTATGATTGAAGCAGTTATTACAAAATATTTAAAAATGATATTATCTTGAAATTAAATTAAACAAGAGGCTATCAAGAGCCTGTATCGGTGACCTGGACAATAGTTGACTTAGAGAGACGAATAGAATTTCAATTTGGTCCAGAGTTTGAACAATATTTCTTGTTGAGGCCACTTGGATTAGACGAAGACATGCCAGATGCAATTTTTAAAGGGAGTGACCAAAGACTTTTGCGATCAAGATTGGTTCTAATTGGATTAGGGTTTCAGAGACCGAATTCTATTAATCAAATTAAATATAAACTATGTTCCCGATGTCCGCCATCTTGATTGAGGTGCTGATCTGTGTTATTACGTTTTTGTTGGGGGCATCTAAGGAACGTTCTGACTAGGTTTGGTTCTAACAGTGCAAGTGGTTTCTGAGAACATCTTTGTATGTCGTTTCATTAGGTGTTATGTTAAAACTATGTTCCCTGATGGCACCCGTCTTGAATGAGGAAGTAAATGCCAAAAAAACTTGGAAGGGACCATTTTAGGACCATTGTGACTTACTTCGGTTATAATTAGAGCTCTGAGATTTTTGAATATCTTTTCAACAGGCCCTAATGGACCATGGTTGACATAGAGAGATGAATAGTATTTCCAATAGGGATTCAGAGTTTGAACTATTCCCCGCCGAGGCCACTTTGGATTTGATGCAGGTATGCCAGATTTACATCTTGAAAGGGACCATCAAGAATTTTTGTAGTCAAGTGTCGTTCCAGTGGAGTTTCAGAGAACTAATTTTTCATGGAATTCAATATAAAATATTTTGGACGACGTATGGACCTACTGGATACTTTTTTGAAGTGACGATCCAAGGACTATTGTGACTAAGTTGGTTCTGATTTGACTAATAGTAGTAGTTGGAAAGATCCAATGTTAAAACTATGTTTCTCGCTGACGGCTATCTTTAATGAGTTCGGACCTGTCGGATACAATTTTTATAGAAAAGCATCAAAGAACAATGGTGACCACGTTTGATTCCAATATACCCAGTTGTTTCAGAGGATCTTTAACTGAAGTCGTACGGAGGGACGACTATCAAATGACGGACGCCAAATGATGGAAAAGTTCACCCTGACATAGACAGGTCAGCTAATGATTTAAATTATCCTCCTTGAATAATTGGAATATTATACATGTAAACATTTTGTGTAATCTTGAATTGTATATTTATAAAAATATATCAATGATCATGAACTCGGATGACCATGATAAAATTGAAAAAAAATAGTAACACGGTTCAATGTTATAACAGTAGCACAAATACACTAGCTATCATTTGAACAGTTCCTAATTCAAGGTCTTTTCTTAATAAACGAAGGCAGTTCTTTGTCAAAACGAACCCTACATAATTGTATAAGGATAACTTACAGGTCAGCATGGCGTCTATATCTATTCCAACAAACCTTATCTAACAACTATTTCTACTAACACGAACTTGTTGTAGTCACGTAATGGAAAATCCACGGTAAATGTTTGAAGTTCTGTTTCACCGGCAGGTAATAATGAATAATCATTGAAAGTTCATGGTATCACATTTCTTTCCTACCTGCAAAGGGAAGACCATTAGATTTTCGGTCTTCAGAAAGGGTGTGCTTGGTCAATTTTATAAATAAATAATTTCATCTTGCTGCCAATGAAAAAAAATATTCTAATCCTACTTTGCATGAAAATAAATAATTGAATTTTGTTTTGAAGAATGATTTTTTTATTGAAAATGCAAATAAATAATTCTATATGAGATTTGGTGAATAATACATAATACATAATTTGTTCGGAATTTTCAAGAAAATAAATAAATTGTCTATGCAAAATCGCCAACGTCTCTACTTCTCCCCCTATAAATCAAATAGTCGTCCCTAAGATCTAATGTACTTCTTACCTCATTTATTACTAAAACAAAAAAGAATTATAATGATGTGTCGCCGAAAATTTTTTTCTGTCAAGGGGATTCGCTACTCAGTTTGAAATAAATACAATTTCAAAAAAATGTGCTTTTTTCGTTAGAAAATTAAATAAAAAGTAATTTAAAAGAAAAAAAAATGATAGTTTAATGATCTCATTTTTGAGATAAAAGTGATCGAAAATTTTGCGGGAAACTGAACTCGTCTGCATTTTTCATTGGACTAACATTAACATTACCAAAGGTTTGACCATGAATAAATGTGACAAAATAAATATAATTTAATGAAACTTTTACAGAATGCTCAAAAAGATGTATCAACTGAAATTCTGGAAAAAACAAGAGGCTCTCAAGAGCCTGTATCGCTCACCTGGCACCTGCAGCACTGTAATTCCAAATTGATGGTCCGTCTTTGGTGGTGTATGTACATAAGAATCTGACACTTTTTATAAAATTTAATTAAAATTGTTCAAGCAGTTTCAGAGAAGATTTATGAATGCAGTTTCCAAACTTAAGGGACTAAGTTAATCTACGTTCCCTGCTGGCAGCTATTTAACATAAAACTTTGAAGAGGGTCACATAAGGACTATCATATCAAAATTCTACTGAAATTGTTCAAGCAGTCTCAGAGAAGATCTTTTTATGCATTTCCCACTGGGTCCAATGTTAAACTATGTTTTGCTACTGGTGGCCATGTCGGAAGACGGATCAGCACCAAAGTAACAAGCTTGGTCAAATCAAAATCTCACAAGTTTCATTTATGCAATGTTTAAATTGAATCCATTCAATGGTTTTCC
>MJUU01000781.1:91774-111739 GCA_002080025.1 Modiolus philippinarum
ATCAGCTTTGACCGGAATCGGTGCCGCGGCCTCCATCACCTTGGATCCCTCGCTTGCCTGAGTGCGACGACCACCCTAGTGCTCTCGCTGATCGCCAAGCGAATCGCCAAGAAGAAGAAGCATCGTAATACTCTCCGCTTGGCCTGGTCCTATCAGTCTCAGCTCCCGGGCGAAGATGGTGCGCCTGCCGTCTGCCTGAAGAATTATTACGATGGAAAGGATCTCTTGCGCCAGCCCTCGTCCCCTTTCAGCGAAGATTTAGCCAAGCATTCCCAAGGCCCTCGCTGATCCCCCAACCCCTCAAAATATCTTTTCCGATGGGTTTCCCCATCAGAAGGGATTTCTCCCAGGCCCCATCAAATCACCTATTCAAAGTCGAAGTAGTCGTGCCCACTCTTCTTTGACTTCTTCATCCCATAGTTATCAATCTTGAGCAGGTTCCACTTTTTCCGCGGTATCCGACGCATTTCCCAGACCAACCTGCTGCACGCCCAGACTTTGGTCTCTACCCCTTTCCTCTCCAGCGTCAGAATCATCCCTTCCCCATACTGACTTTTCGTCTCCTTGACCCCCACCACTTGGAATATTTCCCAAGGCAGGTCGCGCCACCTCATAATCGCTTGGCGTCTGGCCTCCCTTTGAGCCTGTGTCATTTTCCTCACTTCCTCGTCGCTCTCTTTCCGCTCGGGACCTAGCAATCGGATTTGCTGATCCGGATTTTGAGAAGTTTCGGAATTCAGGATTTATTGGATTTCGAAATTTTTTAATTTATTTTGATGGGTCCCCGCCCTGCACTTTTCAGCATCCCCGCCTCGCTCAAGATCCATTTGCATCCCGGCGCCCCAAAATTGGGGTCTGATGCAGGATTTCTGCATGGAAAATGGCTTTGGTGCAGATCTCTCATTTCTTAACTACTAATGCTGACATTTTTTTGAACTCCAGTGATATCAGAGACATATAGATGTATCTATATGCCTCTAGTGATATATAAATTGTGATCTTTCAAATGAATTATCAATTTGTATCAAGTGATAAGGCCACACCAAATTAATTAGTAGTTCTTCGAGATTTTGGCAAAAAAAAAAAAAAAAAATGGAGCGAGCGAGCAATTTTTTTTTAATTTTATATTTTTCGCCTCAAATATTCTTTAATTTAAGAGCGAGCGAAATATTTTTTTTTCTTGTCCGGTATTTCAATAGTGTTTCAAAACTGCATAACAGCTTACATTCAACCTCAAGAATTAAAAGGGCATTTGTGATAAAACTAATAATAATTGTGTCTAATCATTCAATACAACAAATTCCCTAGTATAAACTAAGTTTTGTAATTGCTTGCCTTCAACAACAACTATTTCACATTGTGACCTTCTGTTACATGATATCTATAGCCACAACTACATGTATATGTTGTTCAGCACTACACTTTTCAGTATGCATATTGATCACTAACTATTCTACCAAAGAATTGTGTACAATTAGGGTTATTTTATTTTCATGTAAATGATCACCAGAAATGTGCTAGAAACTTTTGCAAAAAAAAAATACCAGCAGATTCAAAAATGATAATCACATATGTTCAGCTTGCAGAGTTGGTAAGTATCTGGCAGTGATTATCTTAAACGGGTGCTAGAACCTTCAAAGTTTCCCTCGAAAATTCTTATGATGTCTTAGAAATATTCGACCATTTATGTTCAAAACCTAAATAATTAACCTCCATACAAAGAACAACAATGATTCAGATGCATGCAAGAAAGTTTTGAAAAAGCTTTTTTGTAAGTAGTATTTAAATTGACATTACTGATGTCATCATGTGTATGCAATTTTAACATCAGATTCATGGGTTGTTCTAGTGAATACGACTCATTCCAAATTCATATTGATACTGTTTCACTTATTGAACAGACAAGAAAAGTTAACCAGTTAAGGTAGATGGGTACTCCAAATTTTGTTCCATAGATTTTCTTTATTTTTACAGGAAAGTTTCCTTATTTTATAAGCATTGAAATAAAGAAATAAAAAAAGGGGGTCACCGTGCTTGTTTTTAAAATAACTGATATCAAAATAATCAAATATTTCTAATGAATATATAGAGAAAAACCGGTATATTGTTGATTTCTTTAGAACTTTTCCATAGATTTCTTTCTTCTTTCCTCATGTGTTAGCCCTTTGAACATACTTTCAAAAAATATAAAGAAAAATGGGGGTCACCGATTTTGTTTTCCATTTAATTTGTAAAATGTGAATTTTCATAGTGATATCTTTGTAAAATATTTTTATCAGATTATTTCCCTTTTTCAAAAATCCTCTTCCAATTTATTTAATTATAAAGTTACCATACCTCATCTAATTAGATAAAGACATGTGAAATCAAGTCCATGTAGATCTTTGCATTTTGTATTATGGATACAATATTGATTGATTCAATACAAATAAAATATTTGCATATTTAAAAAGCAGATAATACCATAACGACATAAATAACAAATTCAAAATGGCGGAAGACTACCGATCTACCTTAAGTTCATCTAACTAGGCTTTCCCACATTTGGCTGTTTGTTCATTGTTTCAAAACTCTGTAATAATCTTTACATCAGATTTTAATGTTAACACTGAAGTCTGTACACTAGTCCTAAAACAACTTTTGTCTGTTGTGCATATCAATGTCCAAATATCAAAGGTTGCACAGCAAACGAAGGCTTATGTTTTAGGACTAATCTGTACACACTGACATTTATTTACGCAAGTCATACACAAAAAAATTATAATACAATCTAGGTGCAAAACTCATATTCAACGAGTGTTGAAAACAATGGAAATGTCACACAGTAACCAAGCCGTTTCAAGACTTTAAATAACACCCAAGTATTTGCGGAGAGAATTAGACAGGACGGCTTGAGTGATTCAAGTTTCACGCCTCACGACTATTCATAAAAGGAAGTTGACTGTTTTACTCCGTTCCCACATCATTTTCTTGCGGCCATGCAAACGCTTAACTACAATGCATTTTCCCTTATATCAAGCGCATAAATGACACATATTCGATTTTTAAAATTTCCGAATCGAATTCGTGAAAACTTGGTTGATTTCAACGTGCAGGATTTTTATTTTTATTTTTTTTATTTTGATTTTGGAAAATTAGGAGCGGGAAAATAATTTTTATTTTTAAATTTTGATTTTGCTGATTTAGGAGCGGGATCTCCAAAGAACTACTAATTAATTTGGTGATGCTTATTAGGGAATAGTTTCTGTCGTCATGTGTCCTTGGCCTCGTTTGTCAATCTACAACGGTCAACCCCATCAAAACCTTAAACAAAGCCCCATAGCGATTAAACAGAGCTCAGGTGTACGAAATGGTCTCAGTTAAGCTTATCATATTGTCCAGCAAATACCATTGATCAAAATTTGATGTTCAGATACGTACAATTCTAATCATATTGTATTGGCTAACAAAATACAGAGACCACTGTATTTGTAGCGCAGGCGACACATGTGCCAAAACATCACAAATTATTGCAATTCTTAGCGATCATTTTATTGTTCAAACCCCATTACAAGTAGACCTTTACAACCAAACTTTCTATTTCTGCTACATGCCGACCGTTTCTACTTCGAAGTTTTTTTTTATGATATACTTGGATCGGCACAATCAATGATCAACCCCAACACGGTAGTTATCTGGTTTAATCTAAACAGAGAAGACCGAAGTTGTTGAAATTAGATTTTCAGTCACTTTTTGGTATTTAGTTCTTTAAGCATAGAAAACTTAATGCCATAAGATTTTTATAAAATTATCTGTAAGTTTTCATGCCAACGGCACATATTCATCGCTATTTGCATAAAAGATGCATACTCTTTCTTCCTATCTGATTATAACTATTCAATTTGACCATAGCATACAATGTAGCATATGTGTTTCAACTTCTACTTATTGTTTTACAGTTGATTCGTTACTCGAGAGCTATCACAAATTATACAGACTTTTTAATCATAGTTATCTCCGTCACCGCCTTATTAATCATGGCTTCAAAAACTTCCGTCTCATATGATCATTTAAAAGTTCTTTAATAGATATTAGTCCCTTGTAAAAAAATCAGTTTCGGTCCGAGCACTGATTCAAAATTCTTTTTTTTTTCACATGGACGACCTTTCAATAACAATTACTGTTGAGTTCCTACTGGACACTACCGCAACATAAGGGGATGTTTGGTGCGTCATATGACTGGTTTAACCCATCATTTCTTTTGAATAACAAAATACCAAGGTTAATGGGAAGTTTTGTTCTACATATGCGCATTTCAACAACTTATGTAGCATCAGTGCAGATCAAATCAAAATATTTGGAAATCCATGAACCAAATTATGTGTAAAAGCTGATAGAGAACAAATTGCCAATAGGATCTAAATAGGAAAACCAAAATCAGCTAAAGACAGAGCTACATTTATATACAAGAGGGAGATGCTCCTAAGGTTTTAACAAAATTAATGACTGTACCAAGTCAGGACCAATGCGGTTAACATTTTTGTCGGCACTTTAGTTCTCTGTGTTTTCTTTATGTCTTTATGGTCTGCCTTTGTCGATTGCGTTTGTGATGCGGGTTTGATTTTATAATATCTGTTTACAAAGGGATAAATATATGTTTTTTTTTCAAACGTTTGCTTTGGTCTAGTTTCAGGATGAGAGAAGTAACAAGTACAATTGATTTTAATTCATTTTGTCTTAGTGTTAGAGAATGACATTTTCCAATCGGCCACTCAACAGATCTTCCATCACCTTATATTTAATTCTCAACAGCAAGTGCTATCGAATTGCTGCCTGACATACCGCAATGGATGGGAATGTTTGGCGCGCCATAAAACTGGTTTAACCCACCATTTCTATTGAAATACCTGTACCAATACATCGGCAAACGAATGCCGAAGCAGGAAAGGGAAAGGGGAAATTCTAAAATCATTAATCCAACATCACGGAAATTCACAGCAACACGAATTGAGACAGTATGACAAAGACAAAACAAATAAATAAAAAGGAACAAGAACGTCACAAAACTAAAGCACTAGCAGTGTGAACCAAGTCAGGACAATTGCAGTCGACTTTTTAACTCGTAAGCCGAAGGCGGAGAGTTGTTAAAATGAGAAAAAAAATCACGTGAGGCTTTAAGCCTATTAACAGCTCTAAAAGATAATATTCCTGCTTCCGATAAAATATAGTGAGCAAGTTTTTTTTCAAAATTATATATATTGTGTATTTAAATTATATTTCTTCATTTTCTTGAGTTGAATACGGTGTTGTTCTATTAAAATTAAAACAATATGCATGCTTATCAAATTAATCGTTTTTTTTTATATTGCGTCTCGGCCGCGCAGTAATTTGTCAAAGATGAAAATAACATTTGTTTACCTGTGATATGTTAACTCGAATAATTCAAGCCCCCTCCGTATCCGATTCTCTCCTTCTACGAGGGCTTGAATTCTTTATGATCATTGGACGCGTCAGCTGTACACTGATTCAGTGTACCAATCAAATTACTTCATATCTCTGAGCATGCGCAAACGAAGATTTTGATGAAAAAAAAATTAAAAAAAACGATGTTGAAATTTTATCGATTGGAATGTTCATATTTTGAATTATTCGCGTAAATTCTTAATAAAAAAATACAATCTGACAAATGACAATCAGGAAAGGTTTTATGAATTCATAATAATTATTGAAAATGTTATATATCGCAGAAGAAAGTAAAATATAATTGTCATATTTGATGTCAGAGCTGAAAATATCTAGTACATTTATGACGCGTAAAATCATGTAAGGTACGATATTTTAATTTTAAACTTAAAGTGTATTAGTATTTAGTGTACAAATTGCGAACTTCAGTAAATTTTGCAGTTTTAAAATTCAAATATGAAAACTGGTATTGAGATGTGTATTCATTTACTAAAGTTAC
The DNA here is from genome assembly GCA_002080025.1 of Modiolus philippinarum. NCBI lineage: Eukaryota > Metazoa > Mollusca > Bivalvia > Mytilida > Modiolidae > Modiolus > Modiolus philippinarum. The sequence goes on from MJUU01000781.1 coordinate 97,716, forward strand.
TTTTCAGTTTAAAAAAAAATCGTAAGACGGAATTTAGATTGGCAAATATAATGTTTCAAAAAATAACATCCTTGATTTTCAGCATATCTTATACATGTCCAAAACACAACATTACAGTTACACCTGGTGTTAATCAAACAGCAGGATACAAATAAATTATTGATCTTAATTACCATCTGATATGGTCTGATATGTTAATTGTTTAATTGTATTCAACGCAATTTTTTTAACACAAGCCACCGGTAAACTTCAAAGAAACTACCAACTCTCTGTCACAATATGTAAATATATTCTCCGTTTGTTAATTTCTGCTAATTAATCTCATCAAAGATATGTTTATAAAGTTTTATTGATATCATATATNGACAGAAAATATTTTTCCTTTTCCAATCGGACAATATTAATTGCTTTGTTCCGGAGTTTACGGAATGATTCCCAATGATCCGGACGGTTTGTTTTTTTGGCTCTACGATTCATACGATTTCGTTTTGATTTATGTAGGGACAATATATACAATATTGTATATATTTTCCCTGATTTATTAAATCAATTTTTTATTACCGAAAAAAATCAGACGACTTTATTCCCATAGTTCATAGCGGTAACCCACATCCGATTGACGCGTTTTCATAGTGAATGCATTCAGGCGTTAATGTAGCGATCGTAGTGAGTGGAATATAACTTAGAGAAAGAGAAACTTAGAAATTGAAGAAAAGGTAAAATTGCTAGAAAAAGAATTAATTGGAAAATCATTTTCAACTCTAGATTTTAAAATAACCATAAGTGAGATTAATAAAGCATTGTCCAAGTTCAAAGCTAGGAAAAGTCCAGGAATGGACTCTATTATTAATGAAATAACCCATGTTTGCTGAAACTCTTTAATGCAGTATTTTTATCAGGAAAATATCCTGAAAAATGGTCAGAGGGTTACACAGTTCCAATATTCAAAGCTGACAACCCAAGGTTTCCTGTCAACTATAGAGGTATTACAATAACTAATAACATTGGTAAACTTTTTAATTCCATACTGAATAACAGGTTAGATAATTTTTTAACAGAAAATAAAATTATAAATGAGAGCCAGATAGGATTTAGTAAAAAATCTAGAACATCAGACCATCTCTTTGTTCTTCGTTGTCTCATAGAAAAATATACAAATTGCAATAATAAAAAACTATATGCATGTTTTGTAGATTTTCATAAGGCCTTCGACACAGTCATTCATGCAGGAATCAAAGTCAAATTGTTACAGAATAATATAAATAATTTATTTTACAAAATTTTGAGTAGTATGTATAGTCATAGTAATGTTTGTGTTAGAATCGATGACAAACTAACAGACTTTTTCACTCCTAAGATAGGTGTACGTCAGGGAGATTCTTTAAGCTCCAATATATTTAAACTGTTTCTAAACGACTTTTCAAACTTATTAGAAAAAAATCGCAATGAATTATTATCACTTGGAGACAAATATATTCATTCTCTACTTTATGCAGATGATCTGGTCTTGATATCAGATCAGGCCAGTCATTTGCAAGAGAAACTAAATTTATTAGAAACATATTGTAGACAATGGTGTCTTAGAGTCAATACAAAAAAGAGTAAAGTTATTATTTTCAATAAACCTGGGAAACTGATGAAAGATGTTTTCAAAATAGATAATTGTCAATTAGAATGTGTACAACACTATAAATATTTAGGTATATGGATGTCAGCCTCTGGAAAATTTATTGAGGCAAGAAATCAACTATATAATAAAGCATTAAAAGCAAACTTTAAATTATATAAAGATCTAAGCTCAACTGATCCTCCAATTAATACACTAATGCATCTTTCTGATCACATGATAAAACCAATTATATTATACGGATCAGATATATGGGGCACACCTACCAGTTCTACATTGAAAAAAAATGTTGATTTATACGATATATATAAGGACTGGGAATTCGAAAAATTAAACATAAAATTTTGTAAATATCTCTTAGGAGTAAACAAGAGAAGTACCAATATAGCAGTACTTACAGAACTTGGTAGGTTTCCTGTTCACTTAAACTTAATAGTGTCACTTTTTCTATTTTGGCACAGGGCTCAAAATCAGCCAGAAAAATCCTTACTTTATCAAAGTCTTCAAGAAAGTGTAAAAATGTATGAAAAGGGTACATATAGTTGGTTTTCGACAATAAAGTCTTTTAGTACCAAGCTTTGCATTGATCTAAGTCATTGTAAAGCCCTAAAATACACTAATTTTAAAAAACAACTGAAAAAGTATGTAAAATATAATTTCCTAAACACATGGTATAAAATAAGAGACTCTTATAAGGACACTGGTAAACTTTCAACATACTTTGAAATTAAACAACACTTTCAGATAGAAAAGTATTTAATTCTGAAAAATCTCCAATTTAGACGAAATATAACTAAAATGAGAATTAGTGCTCACAAACTAAGAATAGAGACTGGAAGATATGAAAGAAAAAGAAATAATGATAATAAATTAATTAAACTTGAAAGGAGTGAGAGGGTCTGTTTACAGTGTAACGAAAACAAAATAGAAAGTGAAATTCACTTTCTCATAGAATGTCCCTCTAATCAAAATGAAAGACAAGATTTATTCAACTTTATTAATAATGATAATGATAACTTTTTGAAATTATCTGATAAAGAAAAATTCTTTTGGATTATGAATAATGAAAACATAGATATTTTAAATAAATAAGGACATTTCATACAGGTTTTTTCAGTATCAGATATTTGTTAGAATCATATACTTCCGTTTATATATTTACATCACGCTCCGGTTCTCCTTCCCACAGTACATATATTCTTAATCTATGACATTTATATTTTCTTTTCTTGACTTTATTTTGATGTTCAGTGTTTATGTCAGTATATGTATCTAATCACTAAAATCACGTATGAGTGAGTGCGTATGAGAAATATGTATGAAATGATGAGTGAAAGTTATTTGTGCAAGAGGAATTACCTCTGTTAATTTATATATCCATCTGGATCCACTAATTGGAAATAAAAAAAAAATATTATTATTATTATTATAACGACTGGATTATTCGGGTTAGTGATATGTGTACTGCATATATTTATAGCAATGAAATCGACATACATTCGAAATCAAACAATCCGATTGTTTTCACTAATTACGGAATAACGTTATACATGCAGACGTATGCAGTAGTTCTTTGGATTACTACGACTGAAGTTTTACCAGGTGTAGATTTTCAGGGCTTTCGAGTTTCATCTGCATCGGAGCTTTGATTTTCCATTGGTTTCAATCTGATTTGTCTTTTTTCTCATGAAATTCGGCTTTTTACAACTCCGTTCCGTGATTTTATTATTACCTCCATTCTCTAATGTCAAAAATCGACGCCACTTATTAAATGATTTCTTCCAATGACCTACAAATTCGGACGGACCGTAAGAAAGGCATGTCGGACATTTCCTCTCGTAATTTCTTCTTTCAGTGAAGAATTTTTATGCATTTCACTTTTGTACCAAAATCGTTCTGAAAATGTCTTGAAGATTTTTTTATAGCATGAATACTTTCTTTACATGTGTTGTGTTATAGCATGAATACTTTCATTACATGTGTTGTGTTATAGCATAAATACTTTCATTAAATGTGTTGTGTCATGGCATGAATACTTTCATTACATGTGTTTTTGATATACAAGCAACACAGCTTACGCAAATAGTAACAGTCTTACATTCAAATGATTATCAACAAAATTTGAGCTTCTTTTAAAAATGACCCGACAACGGCAGGGGTATAAACAATTACATTCCCGATCATACCTTCCTCTCTACGGTTCAAGAAAAAAATGAACATTTCCGCCATTGTTGATTATATAATACCTGGGTGAATAAATCTAACAATCATTAGCTTGTCGGAATTCATGTGCGATAAATTGTTTAAACGTAAATGAAAAGAGATTCGTACAGGGAGGTACCGCGCACGGGAGTACGAGAAATAAAATGTCAAAACACGAGGAACGAAAAATTTGAAAATGGCTTGCACGGCGTCTTTTTTCGGTTTGCACGAAACACGGCAAATAACGACCCTTCAGCACGGCAACACGTGAAATAAAAAACGGCAAACACGCTGCACGAAAATAACCCTGTGCCACCCTCTGAGAACCGAATCGTCAGTCCAAAAAAGAATAATTTCTAAAGAGAAACACTAAGAAACAGAGACATCACATGAGTACGACAAAAAGGTAAAATATAGAGCCACACATACGGATGAACAACAACAACCAAATTTAAAACCATGGGTGAGATGCAACGGTAATCGCAACGTACGATGTCAACAGTATCCGTACCTATTTCTATGTTAACATAAATCTGTGCATCAGTTTTTATGCGATATCAACAAAAGAACCTTCTGCAGATATATAAATGTTTACCAGGGAAGTTATAATATAATTTTAGAGTATTTACAATCAAAAACTCGAACATATTGCATATCGGTTGGTAGAAATCAAGCATGATTGGTGCGATGTCACTTATATCCGTGCCCCGATTTTCAATTGTACAGAAGTGTTTACATAACTGGCAGGTTTTCACGTGGAGTATTTGTGCTAAAAAATTATGATTGAGGTGCTGGCCTTTCGGTGGATTCATTCAGTTTGCTTACCGGTGGTTTTATTTCATCATAAAAGTAGACAAACATACGAGAGACTTTATATTATGTTACAGTATCCGTGCGTGTGACGTAGAAAACCTCCGTGATATATAGAGGAAGCTTTCTTGTATATGCATGATTGAAGTCAGACGTCGAAACTAATTAGGTCAACGAAAAGCGAAAAAAGAAAGATTGAGAAGAGGATCACTTTAATTGATAAATGAAAAACCTAACAAATGAAAATATGGTGTTTTTTGTTGTTGTTTTTCATACTGAAGTATATTCAATGGAAGTCTTTTACATGACATGTAAATTCTATATTAATATCTCTAGTGTAAATTTACACTAGTAATTACATATGTAATTGTTTAACATGAGACAACTTTCATTTAAACTCATATATTTTTTTATCATATTTTTGGTGAAAATTATTGTCATTATAAAATAAATCTTTCTCAATTTGGCCAAAAATCCAAATTAATATTTTTAAAGCCGGTGAACAAATCGGGACGAGCGGGGATGAAAACTTAGAACTTCGAATATTTTTTATTATGCTCAGGCCTAAACTTAAATAAAATATTTATTTCATGGCATCATATTCTTGATGTACATTTCTTACTTGAAGACATAAACATTCGTTGTATTGGATATACAAGTGTATTCTTTCAACAGATCTCCTTTAGCAGTCACGGCAAAACCAACCAGAGTCGATTGTCCGAACTCTACTTGTCCTGTAATAACATTCTGAGTATATGTCCATTTATTGCCTGCCAATACCGAAGGTAGTACACAGGTTGCATCTGTTCAAATACAGAATTACGAAATGTTGCGTAATATACAGTGAATCGTGTTATGCTGTACCCCGGTGTTTCAACGAGTAACCTCACTTTAGCAGCATAAGTATTTAGTTATATGGAAAGCCATAATCCAGAATCAGTAATATAGAAGATACTGAATTTATTTTTGTTTAGTTGAGAACAATTGTACTACATGTACATCTACCTATCGTATACATTTCATAGAATATTAGAGCCTTCCGCAGTTCTAAAGCTTGTACACATAAAAATCATTTTACCATCGCATACATTGTAGCAAAATCTAATATAAAAATAAACTTTATGAAAGCAGTATGTGTAAAAAAAAAATCACTACGTCGGTAAACAAAGAGAAGTTTTTTTTTGCGCAACAGGTTCGAATTTGCATATCAAAAAGCATTAAAACATACATTAAAACTACATGAAATAATGCCACAGCCTACACTCCGACATATCGGCCCTATCTTTATTATTTTTTTTACAAAATCCCATATTTTGTGCCATATAAAAAATGCTTTCATTTACACACTTGTGCTTCTAGAAACTTTGTCCAAACGGACATTATTTTACAGCCAAAAATATTTATAGCAAAAAGCTTTGCGAAAGTGTGACTGACAAATGCCGGACAAGGAGGAACATTTGTCGATTATTGCCCTGTATGGTCAAAGGAGCGACAATTTTCAGGAGAGGTCTACGGATTTTAAACTGATTCATCTTCACTTTAGCCTTACATGTATACAAAGGGACCGACCATTTAACTTGAAGGTGGGGGAGGGGTTATGTTTTTTTTTTTCTGGACAGAAATTTGTTTTCGTGCTTCGAGCGAAAAAAAAAATATCTTTTTCTATAACAAGTATTAACAAAATAATTTTTTTGAAAATGAACATTATTTTTGGGGGCAGAAAGCCCCTTCATAATATTTGTTTTCATCAGTTTTGCAGCAAAAATCTTTTCGAAAAAAAAACATAACCCCCCCTTTTGCGGTTAAACAGGTTGTGGATAAGCCAATTGGGATAATATATCTCAATTGGGATATATCGTTATATCTCAATTGGGATACTTGGTCAGTTTTTTTTATGGATTATTTCTTGACATTTCAATGGCGCGTAATAAAACACAAATTTTGAGAAACTTATAATGGTTTAAGTCATCACATGATACATCATTATTGAATCATTATCATTATTGATTTCTTTTAATCATAAATCGATCTGCAGAAAATTTGCAGCATCCTTTTGACAACAGATGTATATCCCCCCCCCCCCCAAGCTCTAGCTCTATAGATTATGATGATGCGACATTAAACTCCTAAAATATAATTAAGAAATAACTAGTAATATATCCCAATTGGGATATAATGATATATCCCAATTGGGATATAACGATATATCCCAATTGGGATATAGTATCCCAATTGGGATTATCCCAAACCTGTTAAATGGTCGATCCCGAACTTGGTGCAGAGCGATTCTCCTTTCTATACACGTGGTGTATATATTACATAATTCTACCAAACTTACATAATTTAAATCATCGGTAGAAAGAATCCATAAAACATAAGATTTTAGCAAGGTTTGGTAGAGTATTAAAAATGATAACAAAACAGGCATGGACTAGAATCCATCTGTACATAATTAAATGGTATTATTTCCCCTGTTTGTACATCAAAACAGAGATAGGATAAAAAAATCTTTACCTGTTTTTTGTATTGCAATTAAAACTGTCCAAACGAGAAAAGAAAACACGGCCAACGATGCACAATCCATTGTTTATCAATATAGGTGTGTACTTCCTTTGTAAATTACATATTTGTTATGCAGTAAATATGATTCACAGTGCAACGTATATTTTACCGCCCTTTTTTTTTCCAGATTGTATATGGTCTAATGGGTCGATCATAAAATCATTATAGACACAATAAACCAACAAAATGTTCAAATAGCGTGTTACACAACATTTTAGTCGGCCAGGATCATGTAGTTTAAAAAGCTAAAAATAATTATATTACAATACGTTGCAAGTATTCGATTATAACTAATCCGGAAATAAAACTACACAAATAGAGTATAAGGTTATACAAGTTTTAAAAATAAATTGTAAAGCATACCTAAATAGAAATAGACACTATAAAATGATGACAAAGCAAAATACAATATTAAAACATGACATATAACTTGACGCATGTAAAAAAAAGAACAAAAATAGTGTTCTTTTATCCTTAGGGACCGACCATTTAACTTGAAAAAGGGGGGGAGGGGTACTATGGTTTTTTTTTCTAAAAAAATATTTTGGAGCTGATTTTATGTGAACAAATATTTTGGCTGGCAAAATGATGAAGGAGGCTTTCTGTCCCCAAAAATAAAGTAAATTTTGAAAAAAAAAAAAAATGGTTGATACACGCGAAAAAAATAAATATTTTTTTTTCGTGCAAACCGCCAAAAAAAGTTCTGTCCAGAAAAAAAAACCATAATCACCACCCCCCTCCCCCCCCTTTTCAGGCCCTTATAATTTACCTATTGACCGATAATGTTCAGAAAATATTGTCATCGAATAATTAAGAAACGGATCCAATATTCAAAGTACACCTGTTAGTAGAAAAAAAAAATAAAACCTCAGTAATCATGTAATAAAAAGGCTCATCATTTTGTTACAAGATTGCGTTTTTATCAAAGAGAACTCGGAACATAATTACATTATGTATGAGTTTTTTGAACAAGTCCTTTTCTCACGCAGCACTTAAACAGGTTGGGAAAACCCCAATATCCCAATAGGTGATTTGCCAATTACCGACTTTGGTTCCGTTCTCTAAAATTTTTACTCAATCAACGTCACGTGACACCGGACAGGTTGTCACATTTACCGAAGAAACCCTTATAAATCAGCATTCTGGCTCATGAGATCTATTGGGATATAAAAAAAAACAAACAGGCACATTAAAGGATATATTATTTTGATAAATCTCACCAAAGATGAAGCTTGGAATTCATGCAGGTCAAGAGAAAATAATTTTTACATTTTGGTTAGTTTACGTTGGAAACTGCCCGTGTTTGTCCGGTCTAGAGTTGCTTCCCTTTGCCCAAGTTTGTAAATCGCGAGGTCAAATTCGGGAATTCCGCTTGAATTGGCAAATGGTCTATTAGGCTATTATATCCAGTGGCGGATCCAGACTTTATGCTAAGAGGGGGCTCGATCAATAATTTTACAAAACAAGGGGGGTGAGCGGAAACCAAGTTTCCGAAAAACCTCTAGGAATTTTAAATATTTTCCAACCTAAGTGGGGCCCAGGCCCACTGCACCCCCCCCCTAAATCCGACAGTGATATGCCAATTGGGATATATGGTTATATCCAAATTGGGATATTTGACCAGTTTTTTTTATGAATTATTTTTTACATTTCAATTGCGCGTAATGAAACATTAAAGATTATTAAACGTGAGAAACTTAGTGACTTTAGTTATCAAATGAGATATTGTCATCTTCTTAACGCCAGCACAGACATTTTAACAGTGTAAAATATACATTTGATTCTGTTAAAATTCAAGATGATCACAACTGTTAACTGGTNGGGGGGGGGGGGGGGGGGGGGGGGGGTTTGGTAGGTGTTGTAGTGATTGGTGATGGTTGAGGGGGTGGCTATTTCCTTGCAATACATGTAAATTTAATGTATATTGTCACTCGGAACACTAATTTTCGGACAATATAATGTAAATGAATATTTATTACAAAAATGACTGCGTATTCAATATTCCCGCGGAATGTAATTTTTAATTAGGAAAAGGGGATTTTTCATGCAAATTTGTCCTCGAATCAAGTTCCAAAACAGAGTCGAGTATGAGCATTCGTCACGACTGGTGATCTGTAAATTTATACTCGCAATTAGACACACGGGTATTTTGACGAGCTTGCAAGTAATGTTTTTACTGGACGCGACAATATCTCGAAATTCTAGACGGGCAGGAATCGGCGGAAGGCTGTAAGCGTGTCATGCCAAATTTGCATAAAAACATAGTAACGGAAGGATTTTGTCATTTATTCAACGCTTCACGAAATTTTGCAGAAAAAACACACGTTTAATTGACATGATTTTACGAAACCGAATTGTCAAAAATACTAGAAATAAAAAGCAGTTAGAGTGAATTCTGTATTGTGTTCTGAAATATATGTAGTGAGGCTGCTGGAGACTACGTCTTGTATGATTTTTGACTCATGATACACTAGATTATTTAACCCTTTTGGTATTATGATACGCTGGTCCAGTGGTTAAGGGGTCGGACTGGCGACCAAAGGGTCGCGGGTTCGAGCCTTGACCGACGAACTTACGTTTTTGCGGCTTGATGTTTTCAAATAAGATTAAATTCTTACAGTTTAACATAAATATATGGCATGCCGACCAATTTCTAGGGAAAATGGGCATTCTACGATTTCATGCAAAGCCTCACGCCAATTAGGAGTTTACAATAGCCAGAATTATATTACAGCCGTCAGTGGTCAATTAATAGATATTAGATAAATTGTATCAAACTTTCTTATATTTATTGTGATGTAAATTTATTTGTAATGATGAAGAAAATGCGCCGTAATTCGAGTCTTTGATCACAGAATACCAGCAATTTGTTGGCATGAGAAGCGGGAAGTCTGAGCAGTGTTTTTAAATTAAATTTTTTGGTAAAAATATGTAAAGGTATTGATGTTTAAAACACGATTGTTACACCCTATATTTTGTACAAAGCATAGTATTTTTTTAGGCATGGACAAAGGAAGATCTTATTATCAAGTATCATGATGCAGCATTAAACCCCCAAAATGTAATTAACAAATAATTGGTCAAATATTCCAATTGGGATATAACCATATATTCCGATTTACAGATGTAAGCCTGCTTTTGATTGGATGACATTCCTTGAATGTCAACATATATTCGGAAAACTGCCAGGTAACATAAGTTGTCATGAAAATTAACAACGATGAAAACAACATGATGAATACATTTTTCGCAGATTTCATTTCACAAGGGCTATTCATCGGAATATAAAGGTAATTCAGGTTACTGACTGGGTACATAGCCTGACATATCCCGTCTGAAACCTGAATAACATATAATATCCCAATTGGGATATAATAGCCTAATTTGGATATAATTCAATTGTTAAATTCAATTAATTACTCTGAAAAATGCTTGAACTGGCCTTAAGACAGTCGAATTAAGAAACATGCATATGTCTAGAATATAGAAACTGAAGAGATACAAGATGTCGAAATAGCCATATGCAAAAATTAAATTCACAGTATTTTTGGTATTAAGATATTTCTCACTAATAGGCCGATGCCTCGTAAGTAGTCCTCGAGGTTATTCACCAACCCATTAGCGAGTACTTCGGTGCTCGCCCGACAACCGATTTTACTTAAAAACATGCGATATCTGAATTCAAGAAAATTTGTTTAGATCCTCTTGGATTTGGCTGTCCTTATGTTGTAATTGTTTTGGCTTATTTTTTAGATCTTTTCGGTAATTTCTTCTCTATCAGCTTTTACAAATGTATTGGGTTTTGAACTTCCCAACGTTTTGATTCGATCGGCTCTGTAGAGACATAAGTTGTCGAAATGTTATGTGGGCGACATCAGTCACTATACTTCTATAGTTCTAAGACGCAATTGCTAACATGCACCAGCAGAACGTTTTTAAACAGACCAGCTTCATGACAAGCCATTCATGTCAATTAAAAATACCAAATTCAAACATTACTTGATCTTGGGTTTATTATCCTCAATATATGTCACTTTAAAATCAATGTGATGAAGGCTATTTCTTGGTTGAGAATTCAACAGTCAGTCGTGAGAAGCCATCAAGTTGTCGTTCTTGTGGCTGCCATCCATAAGTTCATCTAGTTAAGAATATGAAGACCAAAAGTGAAAATGTAAATCCCTAACTGCGTCTTTCGGGACAGGTGTAACAATAAGTACACTCCTCTCATTGTTCTCCGCCTCAGCGGAGAACACATTAAGTTGTATTTTTAGTAAGTAATGTGCATGTGTGGAAGTAAGTCGTTTACGAGATAAAAGAGCGAGATTTGTAATCTGATATTTTTAATGGTAAATTTATAACAGGTGATTACTTTTTTAATACAAAATATTTAAAAGCGTTTTGTTATTATCTAAAGAATGCTTAATTTTTAACATTAAAACTTGTGAATTTATTTTTATAAATGATGTCATTTATATGTGGAACTCCTCTATAAATGATGTCATTTATTTTTGGAACTCCTCTAAGTTTTCCGTAGGACACAATCAGCCCGACTTCGCGCCAAATTTGTCATGTGACTATGTGTACAAAAGATCATGTGATTATTTTATTGAAAGATCATTTGAGCGTTTGAAAGAATCGGGTTTTTCAGAAGAAAAGTAAGTTTTTTTGGAAAGCAACCACAACAGTTTGAAACGAAAAATGGAAGAAACACAAGTTAAAAACAATGGTAAGTTGAAAGGTATTAGAGGCACAACACACCAAGGATTCCCTTACTATGTTGATTCTTACAGTGGGAATCAGTGTACTATAATAGCAGTTGTTTCTCTCTGTTTTTTTTTATTTTGAGATGTCAGATAGAACCATGTGACTGGTCAAGTACTGATCTTGACAATATCATTCAGGAAGGACATATGCAGTATATAGAAATTCTGTGTAACATGGGTATAGCGCCTCGTTATTTACAAGCATAACGAAATTCCTCGCTTTATCCATAATTTTATGAATTTAAACGTCGATTTTCAGTTGGACGTAAATGAACGGTCTCGCTATGGTATAGTAGGATAACGGTCAGATATTTTTGAATCTGGATATCTTGAATTTGAAACCGCGTTAAATATTATATTTACTGAATCTATTTATGTGTTAGCTACTTTTAATGATTTAACCGTGTCATATTTCTATGATGAAGTTCGTGGAATATTTCATGTATTTGACTCCCATCCGCGTGATCATTTAGGGGGGAGAGATCCTTCAGGTCTATCAATAATCATGTCATTTAATACATACGAACAAATGATGCAGTATTTAACCACAAATTATAATGGAAATACTTATGAATTGTCCTCCGTACAAATTTTCCCAATCAAACAGCAGCCAAATTTGAATACATGTACAATGGAAAGTAGTTGAAATATTTTCAAGGATGTAGTAGGCAATGCAACGTTAAACTCGTTGCCTTTTAGTCAGTCTAGCCACGCCATTTATTTGGCTGAAACTATTTCAAATGATTCTTCTGAACAAAATCCCATAATTCGGATACATGAAGATAGAAATGCATATCTGAATAGAGAAGAAAGTAGCAGATCTGCAAATGTTCATTCATACTTCCAATATGGAAATCACACCTACTGTATGCAAAATAATGATGAGACTAAATTACAAGATGATAATTTAAACACCAATGAAAATCAAACCTACGTAATTAAATCTGGAAAAATGTGGGAAAAAATATTCCATATAGTGAAGGTAGCAATTTTTCAAGAGTTCATGTATGCTTTCCACCTCGAAATCACACTTACTCAATGCAATATTCTAATGAGACTTATATACAAGATGACATTTTAAATGGCAATAAAAACCACACTTACAAGGTTAATCTTAAAAGAAAGTCGGAAAAATATACTCAGGATATTTCAAATAAACGTAAGAATCTTACCTGTAGTCCTAACTCAACAAATTTTGAAAATAACCGTGGTAATTCAACAAATTTTGATAATAACAAAGTACATATGCAAAAGGTGCATGGCAATCATACATATTGTTCAAAACAAAAACTATTTACACAAAATTTAAAACCACAGTACAGTTATGAGTGTGAGCACTGTTATCATGAAAGGCATGAAGAGTTTTCTGTTGCAGTAAACAAAACTGGGTTAAAAGTCCGAATGCCCCAGAAACCTTTGTTAGACTTAAGGATGGTCACTCCTCAAGTTCATTATATTAAGGATTGAAGATAATTATTTTTATTCATTAGAATATGGATCATACATTATTCTAAACAAAAAATATTAATAGGTCAGTGTGGCAATTTTAGAGATTTAAACGCCTAAAATTTTGGTGGGAAACCGAACCTCTCTAGACTTTTCATTCACTTTGCATTAAGGTAATCAAATTCGATGAAGGCATATCAAGAATTTCATAATATTTTGTCAGAAGTCTATCGAAGTTGTATACTATCATATTTTGAAAAGAAAAGTGGGGATCAGTGTGCAAAATTTTCTTATGCATCATAATGGATAAAACAAGAGAATTCCGAAAGTCAGAGACAGTTTCAAAAACCTGAGGAGTGACCATCCTTAAGTGATAAAATTTTGCCAAATTTGAATACACGTTCAGAATCAGTTCCGCAGATGGCGAGTTCAAATGATTCTCTTCGTGTAAGTTCTTTTATGAATTTTATAAGGATGAAACCTGAATATATATGTAGTATATGTCAGAGATTTCTTTTCCGAAATCAGGTCATTAAAAGTCCATGTTGTTCAGCCGAATTTGAAATCGCAGAAGGAGATGTACTTTGTCAGTGGTGTAAAAACTGCTTAGCAAA
>MJUU01000781.1:112884-127878 GCA_002080025.1 Modiolus philippinarum
TTTTTTTTTGTAATGAACTTTATTGGCAGAAGCAAATATTTAGCAAACGAGCAGATAAATTATTTACAACTTCACAAATATAGCATCAACATTATTAAATTAAATATATATTATTATAGAAGAGCTGGAGATTGATTTGAGGTATTCAGAATTTCGAACAACAAAAAAAAAAAAAACAAAGAAATGAATTATTTAAAAAAAACCCGTTTGAATAATCTAATATGCTGACATTTGCTCTAAGGTTAGTATTACCCATTGGATATCTATAGGGGTTGCGAAAAAATAATAAAGCTTAAAAGAAAGTGGTTGCAGAAAAGACACAGATCAAGAAAGCTCTTGCATGCATCTCATTTATCTTACCTCTCATACTAGCAATTACATGTAATTTTTTACATAAAAGTATGTTATGCACACATACCACTGTCCGATTTGTGATGTGCACAACCAAATATTTGACTACCTTGCTTTCTCATGTATACCTGTATCTCACAATCCACCCACACAAACTCTACGACCTGTGTCCCTTCTGCGTCTTTTTTATATTCTTTTTTAAAGTAATTTAGATTCTATCCTTCGAGAACCGGAAGCCAGGGGTTCCAGCAGCTGTTTGCTCTTTCTAATTTATTATTCTGAAAAAAATATACCCTTTTCCATCAAAACATTTTGTTTTAAATAATTTTTCAATGCTATAAAGTTTACTTGAGTTTGGTTTAATTTTGACTTATATATATATGTAAAATTTAGAAATAAGCAGAATAAGATTTATCTGATTTTCTAATAGTCCAAATAAAATAATATTTATGTTAAGGGGCATTTCAATTCTAGTATTTGTAAATATCCAAAGTTTCAGATCTTGCCATAGTTTTTCTATCTTAGGACAATGCCAAAAAATGTGTTCAATGGTTTCTTCTCTTTGTAAGCAAAAAGTGCATTTATCTGTATCAGACATTTTAATTTTGTATAGCAATTCATTGGTACCAAGTATCCTGTGTGTTATTCTATATTGGAACCATTGTAATTTAGAACTTTTTGATAATTTGAAGGGGAGGGAATGTATTTTCTTCCAATTATATTGACAATTAAGTTTTTCAGACCATTTCATATTACTTTTGATGTTTGAAATTTTACTATTTAATACATTATACATGTCCTTGGAGCCTTTTTCTGATTTCAAAAATACCACAATTTTATTGGGTTGAAGGGGTCCATGTATTTTCTTTAAATCTTTCACCTTGAGATCTATTGATCTGAAATAAGATTTTATTGAATGAATTAAACCTTGATAAATTAGAAAATTGGTATTAACATTATATTGTTCTATGAAAACATTGAATGCTAAAAAATTCCCTGATGAATCAATCAAATCGTTTACTAACCATACTCCTTTGGAAGCCCAATTCTTATAATACACAGTATGGTTGTTTATTTTAATATTATTATTATTCCACAAGCAACATGGGTTTGGACTTAGTTTATCTTGTAAAGAACTTTTTTTAAGAAGATCATTCCAGGCATCATAAACATCTTGCCAAAATTTATTTTTTAATCTATGGTCTGGACTAGTATAAGCTATTTTTGTTTTATCGATTTTTTCAGTGAATGCAATTAGATTAAACAATTTTGACTCTTGTTTTAAAACTCTTCTTATCAAGGTTAGTTTTAATGCTTTAATATATTCATTAATATTTACCATTTGTAGCCCCCCTAAATTATAAGGCTGTGAAAGGGTTTCTCTATTAACTTTGTCTGGTTTACCATCCCAGATAAAGGTGAAAAGTTTAGAATTAAATTGTTGAATAATATTATAACTAGGGGTCGGTAAAGTTAAAAATAAATGATTAAGTTTTGAAATTATTAAAGTTTTGATAAGGGTTATTTTCCCAATAGGAGATAATACCTGATTAGACCACAGTTTTATTGCATTGTCTATTTCTTTAAACCTTGAAAAATAATTCAGATGTTCCATTTCACTTAAATTTACAGAAAACTCTATCCCTAATAATGTAAATCTGCTGGAACCCCACTGCAATCCCCACTTTGTACATATACTATTTTGACTGAACCTATTCTTCCCTATCCAAACTACCTTAGTCTTTTCTAAATTAATATTTAGACCTGACATGTCAGCATATTTTTGAAGTGTGCGAAGAGATGCGTCTAAAGATTCTGGGGATCCATCTAAAATTAAAGAAGTATCATCTGCGTATTGAGATATAAGATACTCAGAATCATCAATAGTTATACCTTTAATTTCCTTATTATTGCGAACAAGAATTCCTAGAATTTCAGCACACAGAAGAAAAATATAAGGTGATAAAGCATCCCCTTGTCTACACCCTCTTTGTATTTCAAAGAAATCTGAAAGAAAACAGTTTTGTGTAACCGCTGATTTAATATTAGTGTAGAAAGTTTTAATCCTATGTTTAATAGAAATTCCAAAATTGAAAAACTCAAGAACTTTATCTATAAAAATCCAAGATATTGAATCGAAGGCCTTTTCAAAATCAATGAGGAGGAGAATGCCAGGGATATTTTGTTCCTCTGTGTAATTTAATATATCATATATAAGTCTTGTGTTTTCTCCGATGTATCGCCCAGGAATAAAACCGGTCTGGTCAGTATTTATTATATCTGGCAAGACAGACTTTATTCTTTCAGCAATACAACTAGAGGCTAGCTTATAAACTGTGTTTAGAAGACTTATTGGACGCCAGTTTTTTTAAGAATTGTCTTGATTTATCCCCCTTTGGGATACATGTAATAATTCCCTGTTTTTGAGTGACTGACATTTCACCAGTTTGGAAACCATAGTTTATGGATCTTAATATGAATATACCAATATCTATCCAGAAAAATTTAAAAAATTCACTTGTGAATCCATCGGATCCT
This sequence comes from Modiolus philippinarum, assembly GCA_002080025.1. Classification (NCBI taxonomy): domain Eukaryota; kingdom Metazoa; phylum Mollusca; class Bivalvia; order Mytilida; family Modiolidae; genus Modiolus; species Modiolus philippinarum. The sequence continues at coordinate 115,774 of MJUU01000781.1, forward strand.
GGACTCTTGCCAGTTTTCATGCGTTTAATAGCAGCAGTTAATTCTGAAAATGAAATTTCACCTTCCAAAGATTCTTTTTGAATATCATTTAGTTTAGGAATATTCTGAAATGGGATTTCCCTATTTAGATCAATGTCATTTAGGTTTTCTTTTTTTTGTATATAAATTTTGATAAAATTTTTTGGCTTCTGTAAGAATTTCATCTTGATCACTGATCGTGTCACCAGTAGTACTAACAAGTTTTGGTATTGTTTTATTTACTTTTTTTACTCTTGTCATATTGCCTGCATATCCTGTCGGTCAACTGGGAATGAAAGGGTTAGTTAATCATCTACCAATGCCAGTGCCTGTTGTGTCAAAGAAAATATTTTCTTATGAAAATACAGTAAATTTGGCATATTTGTATCCCTCATCCATTTCAAATTTGCCACAGATAGTAAATAAGATTAAAGTCAAAAGAGCAATCAGTTGGTTAAGAAAAAATAATTGCCTATACAGCGACATGCAAGAATTGGAGAATTGTGATACAAATAGTTCAAACATAAAGGGTTCTTTTAATTTTGAAGTGTCAGAGGAAGTAGGAGTTGTCCATTCTAATTATTGTGTCCCAAATGTAAATGTGCCAGATTTTTTACAAACACCGGCAATAAGGTTACCAAAATCAGACAAGTTTGTTAATTATACAGAAATGTTAGATGGAGAAGAGTCTGCATTTCCAACTTTGTTTCCATATGGAAAATTTGGTTTGAAATACAATCGTATAAAAAAGTTAACTTTATTACAGTATTTGAAGTCAAGATTGTACAATAAAGATGAACGTTGGAGGACTAACATTTCATATTTATTAAGTTCTGTTAATGCATTTGAAAAACCACGCGTGTTTGAATTAGTGTCTGTTTATATGAGGGTGAGGAAATCAAATTTAAATAATGATCGTCTTTTCCTGGGAAATTTAACTAACACAAGCAATCCGGATTTCCTGAAAAACTCCTACATGTTCATGAAAGCAGTACGTGGGACGGTTGCATATTGGAAGGATTTACTATTTAATTTACTTGCAATGTTTAAAAATTTAGGTCCACCAACATTGTTCATGACTTTGTCAGCAAATGATTACCATTGGCCCGAGTTAGCTGACACTCTCGGAGTTCCACTAAAAGATTTGCCACAGGCTGTGAAAAAAACCCTTTGACGACTGCATTGGATTTTGAAAGAAGGTGGAGAGCATTATATAGATTTGTTATATAGAGACAACTTAAGCCATTAATACCGTAATAGATTACTTTTCGATAATAGAATTTCAAGCAAGAGGTAGTCCTCATTTGCATATGTTTTTTTTGGATTGATCATGCTCCATCATTTTTTTCCAACAGAAAATATCACAAGATTCATTGATTCAGTTATTTCAACAAGAATACCAGATGTGACTGTAAATCCAGTTTTTCACAATTTAGTAAAGACATTACAAATTCATAGTAACAGACTGACTTGTAAACGAGGCAATAAATACAGATTTTCATTTCCTTACTCAACATGTGAAAAAAACCAGATTATTAACTAGTGTAAACTTTACTCAGACCAGAAAATTTTATGAAACAAAACGTTCTGAGGAAGACACAATGGTGAATGCTTACAATCATGTGCTTCTTTTAAACTGGCAAGCAAACATAGATATCCAGATAGTAAATAGACCTTTAGGTGCAGCTTATTATGTGTGCAGTTATGTCTGTAAGGCAGAACCAGATACCTTAAAAAATGCATTACGCGAAACTTTGAAAAAACATTGAACATTGAAAATTCAGTACCTGCACCAAGTCTTAGAAGTAGAATGTCTAAGATTGGATTTTGTATTTTGAAACATCGAACACTAAGTGCACAGGAAGCTGCTTATAGAATAGGTCATCTGCAACTGACTTGGAATTCAAGAGACATTGTGAAAATAATAGCCACAACACCTGAAAATCAGTATAAAAAGTCGAAACCTCAAAACAGCTTGAACTCTCTTAGTTCTGATTCATCTGATATTTTTGAGTACAACAGACCAGATATATTTAAACCAGTGTCTCTATTTACTTTTTGTAGACTTTTTAAAGTTACAAGAACATGCCCCCCAAAAAATGGAGTTTTACAAATTAAATTTGCCAAATGATATTTTTATTCAAAATAGGTCTGTTCCTGCTTTTGTCAGAGTATGTAAACCACAAAGAGGCTCTGATGAGTATTGCTACAGTATGCTGCTGCTATTTTTAGCTCATATGGCACCAACTGAATTAGTTCATCCTTTTACTTCAAACAAAGATGCATTTTTAAATAAATATCAGTTATTTGACAAAGAAGCTGTTACTATAGGGTATAGAATGCCTGATCTTGAAGAAGCAATACGTGCTGTTCAGTTAGCAAATGTAGAAAGGGATTTGTATGCTGCAAACACATGTGAAAATAACACAGACCCAGTTGGTAATACTTCTTATAGCGATATTTCTGAACACCAACCAAGTAATCATGAATTTGTTAGTAGTCAAATGTACAAAAATATTGGTAACACTACTTCTGTGTCAAATGAATATGAAGAAAATGAATGGCATGCAGTAGGTAAAGGTATTGACTTAGAAAATTTAAAAACCAGAATAACCATGCTGACAGATGACCAAAAAAGTTTTCAATCATATTAGAAATAATTTGTGTAAAATGAAGTCAAATTATCGTATTTTTATTACAGAAAGTTTTTTAATTAAACTGTAAGTGGATTATATTTCAATGCACATCTCCCATTTCAGTGGAAATAATCCTGTATTGGTAATTGCACCCACAGGAGTAGCAGCTCATAACAGCGGGGGGCAAACAATTCATTATGCATTAAAAATGCCTATTCAACATGGATATAGAACAGACAATGCACAACTATCTTTAGCTACTTTGAGAAAGCTTAGATTATCTTACAACAACAAACACACTATAATTATAGATGAAATAAGTATGGTCAGTGCCTTTATGTTGGAACAAATTCACCTGAGACTCCAATTTATTAAGGATAATGAATTGCCATTTGGAGGGATGAATGTTCTTTTAGTTGGTGATTTTTTCCAGTTGAAATCTGGGAAAATTTGTATTTACTCATGAAATATTATGGCGTTTATTTACACCTTTTTTTCTAGTCCAGAACATGCGTCAATCTGGAGATTTAATTTATGCCAATTTACTTAACAAATTCAGAATAGGAAATATCACATCGGAAAATTTACGGTTATTACGAACACGCTTAGTAACTCAAAATGAACTTTGTAAAGAAAATTTCCATATTTATCCAACAAAAAATCAAGTTTCACAACATAATATGCAAGTACAAAGAACAATTAATGAAGAACAAGTTACTGTAATTTCTTCTCATTATTTTTCGGATAATGATATTGAACCTAATGGTCAAGTAACAAATACCACAAGATGACAGAGATGCAGGGGGTCTGCATTTCAACATGACTGTGTCAAAACATACTCGAGTTATGTTACTTCGCAACTTGTGTACTGCTTATGGTTTAATAAATGGGGCAAGAGGAACTAATGTGGAAATAGTTACAAATACAACCACTGATAATGTTCAGTTTATAAACGTGAAGTTTGATAATTTACAAGATAGGATTCCTTTAGATGCTTGTCAAAATAATGGATCTGTGGCAATTGGTCGTTAGAAACAGGAATTTGTAAGCAATGGCCGTTTTATAATAAGGGATATGTTCCCATTAATACCATGTTGGGCTGCAACAGTTAACAAAGTTCAAGGGTTGTCATTAATGTCAGCAGTCATAAGTTTGGATCTAAATTTATTTCAGCATGGTCAGGCTTATGTTGCTCTGAGTAGAGTGCATTCTCTAGAACAGTTGCAATTAGTAACCATTTGCTTTGATAAAATCACAGCAGATCCAGATGTTATTAAGGAATACTTGCACTTGTATGAAATATATCAGGACTTATAAAAAGGGTTTTGGTAAATGTTTAATTCTCTCAGGGGCTCTGCTTGTATGAGTAAAAACCAAACTGACTTAAAAGATAAAAATTGTTTTGTAATTTGACTTAAACAAATAAAAACAAGTTCAAAAAAGAAACTTACTTGACAGCGTCAGCATGGTCAGCTTGAACAAATAAAAACTAGTAAAAAAACGAAACTTACATGACTACATCAGACTATTTTTAACACTTAATCAAATGAGAACAATAAAAAAATTCAATGTCAAATTTCTCTTAAAAATTATCTTTAGCTTCAAATGGATTATTTTAATGTAAAATTAATTTTCATCAGATGATTCCACTGTGGACTAATATTTATACGACCTGAAACCATACTAAATTAACGCATAGAAAAATTTATGAAGAATAAATTTAAAAACCAATTTCGAATAGGGTAACAACTCAGCCCTGTTAAAATAAAAGATAATTAACAATCTGACATGCACAAGTAAGAAACCTTTATTCGAGGGACTATTTATTCAACTAAGATATGAATGTGACTTATACAGGCGGATCCCCTGACTGTATATTGCTTTATTTGAAGAAATAATCTATAAAAAAATTTTATTACATAGCTTTTTAGAAATATGCTGTATTAAGTGTCTACTTTTCAAATTTGTAATACAAAATACATGTTAACACCCTCCAAATATTATGTAAGGTAACAGTTCAATTCCAGTTAATTGATCTAGTATTAATACCACTGTTAGCCTTAGTGGAATACGTAGGTTGTCGAAATCTTCCTGTACTGATCGCTAGTATATCATTACTAGACTCTGATTTGAAAAATAAAAAAAAAACTGAAGTTGTCAGTTGCGACAGCCGATTTTGGTCATTTTGTAAATAGAAAGCTTAAATTTTAATTTGGAATCAAGGCTTATATCTGTTAAAAGATGGCATATATAACAAGCAACTTAAATCATTTATTGACTTTTAGTCTCAATAATATTTCGCCTTTGCAATAAAGTTCTGCATTGTTTTCTTCTGGCAATTAAACATCCATTTCTGAAAATACAATTAATTCAACATCAACATGACGAAACATTTCCATCTAATATCGAGGTTCCTATATGCTTTTGATTTTGTGTAGTTTTTTTCTATTCTTGTAACATTGAACCGCAAAATTTTTTTTGTACTTTGGATGAGTTTCATTTTAAACAAAATCAAATGCTATATATGTAGTCCTATCATAAAATATGGTACGTTTTAAAGAAAAGAAGTGTCCTTTATTGAATCTGGAAGTCTTTTTTTTCCGCTCGAGTACACAAGTGAAAGCTGAGACGAGAGGCTTTTGCCGTGTACGAGTGTGGAAAAAGATGACACCCAGATTCATTGAAGGACACTTTTTTTTGGTTTTAAATGTACGATATCTTAATTGTACCACAGTAATTATTATTATATCTTGTATATATATGTAATAATTGCTGTCATTTGTATGTATGATAAATATTGTTTTCATAACGAGAAACAATTGTATAACTGGAGTTACGTAATTACAATATATAATAAACGAGCCTTTGGCGAGTTTATCATATTTGAAATTACATAACGAGAAATGATATCCAGCGCTATACAATTTTTTCGAGTTCTTAAAACTATTTCTCTTATGATTTTCATAAATAAATGCAATGAATATTTTTTGCCGTACTGCTATAACAACACCGTTACTAGGCAACGTTAATCACGGCCGACGAGATTTCACAGTGGTACAATAGAAACGTCGAAAAAAATAATAACACATCATGTGGGGTATGCTATTACTTGTCGTTCAACCAATGAAATTCCTGTGAAAGAAATGCAACTTGTTCATTATCTAACTCCAAATTCAAAGTCTCGTTGTGTACCACAGAATAATATTCGTGCAAGGAATAGGTAATTAGATGAATCATAATAGAATTTAAAATTACTACACTTAGGTGTGTGCTTCCATGGCGTAATGGTTACGAACTAAAAAAAAACATTGCAAATGAAAGTTTGTTGCGAATCGAGGGGGTTCAAATCCGTGTAAAACCATGATGCATTTTAGCAAAATTTTAAGAAACATATCAAATGATAAGGTATATAATAGTACATTTCAAGATTATTATGTGTGGTCTCTGTAGCATAATGGTTAATCCCGATTGACATTCGTCAGAAAACTAGAAGAATCTTATAACTTTCTAAATGTTGTACAAAAAATGGTTAAACTTTTTCCCAAAAGGCAATTTTCAAAATACAAATACAACAACTTAACAAAAATTGTATATTGTCTCCATAGTGTAGAAAATCTACGGTCTACAGTTATGGATATAAAAATGAACATAGAAATTACATTGAACAATCTAAGGTGTATCGGCAAACAGTAAAAACAATTAGTCACAAGACATGAAAATGGCGAATGAAATGAATAAAATGGAACAAGAAGCGACTAAAAGTAAGACAGAAAAATATGGCAATCAGAAACTAGAGACTCGGACATTGAGTCTGTATCGCTCACCTGACAAAATGCTTCTATACCAGGCGTGTCCAACATTGTTTTCATTACCAATTAGGGATTATGTTTAGCTATGTTCTCCATTTGCACCCATGCTTTTTTCCGATCCTATTGAATGACTAAATACCGAAGTTACTGTGAATTCAAATTCTGCACATGCGCATTTCGACAACTTATGTCTCTACAGTGCAGATAAAACCTAAACGTATGGAAGACCATCAACTCAAAGATGTTTAAAAACTGACAGAGAACAAATAACCAATATGATCTTAATGTAAAGCCAAAATCAGCTAAGGACAGAGCTTTGCATGAGGGAGATACTCCTTAGTTTTCAACAAAATTTACAAAAATTTAGATATTGCAAGGTTCAAAATAGAATCGGCTTTCGGTTCAGCACCGAAGTACTCACTACTGTGCTGGTAAATACCCTCGGGGAATAACAATCCACCAGCAGTGGCTTCGACCCAGTGGTAACAAATGACTAAATACAGAAGTTACTGTGAATTCAAATTCTGCACATGCGCATTTCGACAATTGAAATGAGTAATTTTTTCAAGGGAGCTTCTATACATTTAGCTAAATTTGTTTGAATAGTTTCAAAGAAGATGATAAAGAGGATGGTTTTCTTATTTCCCCATAAGGTACAATTTTAAACTGTTTCGTGCTATGTTTTTTATCGGATCCGAACGAAATGGGCAGTCTTTGTAAATGACCTTTAGTAAATCATTCCTGTAAAGTTAGATTGAATTTGCTTCAGTGGTTTCAGAGGAGAAGCTCAAAATGTGAAAAGTAAACAGGTGACGGACGGACCCACGGACGGACGCAAATTGATGACAATAGCTCACAGTGACCCTTCGGGTCATTTGAGCTAAAAAGGCAATATAAGCAAAACCAAAAAAAAACGGAACGGAACGAATATCTGTAAATTGTAAAACAGAGCAACATAGACAATCGATTACCGAAAATATAAATACACAACAGATGTCTGACGCAAGTATGGGAGATTATGAAACAGAGGAAATAACACTGACACCCAAAATGATGATACCAAAAGTACTTGTAAAACATAGCAGATTCGTGTTCGATAAATATATTGCAAAGGTTACGGGAACGGAAAGCAAAATAGTATTCAATGGCATTGATAGTACAATTGAAGAATTGAAACCGTGTGAACTATATTATAACATGTATTGTGAAAATGTAGACAATGATTTTGAGATGTGAGAAATAAATACATATGTGATGAAATTTTCAAACAAATGTTTGTCTTTATTTGCGGTGTTTATGTGCACAAAAATAAGTAACAGGTCAAAATAAATTTTCTGATTGCATATAAATATATATATAGTTTATAGATGTCCTTTGTTCTAGATTTGGCGTCCTATTTCGATATATTTTGTAATGCGTACTTCTTTTGTTAAACTTTTGGTAATTGACTTTCCATATTATTTGATTTTAATGCTGCTCATGAGAGGTTACTCCTAAAAACACGTGTACAGCATAACGAAATGAATAACTGTTTTTATGCAACTTCGGTATTTTTTGTATCTTGAACCATTGGGCCGATGCCACTTTTTGTTGACCAGAGGTCCGAGATGTTATTCACCAGCCCAATAGTCAATCTTGTCTGACATGAATATTTTATATAGAAATTTATAGAAATTTACTGTTCTTATCCAAATTCTAACCCCTTAAAAATACCTAGGCTTCATTCCGTGTATGGTACTCGGTAGATGTCCTTGGTACTAGATTTGGCTTCCTATTTTGATTTATTTTGTAATGAGTGCTTCTTTTGTGTCAACTTTTGGATAATTGCTATCCATATTATTTTATTTTAATATTGCTGATGAGAGGTAACTCCTTGAAACACATGTGCAGCATAACGAAATTTACTGTTTTTATGCCACTTCGGTATTTATAATATTGGTATGTGTCAATGTCTATTTATTATGTTGTTTGTCGCTGTTGATGAAGGTAGTTCGTAGTAGACATATGTTTCAAGATTGGAGTCAATCTTTGAAAATTCATTGATTTCATTTATTTTTCTTAAAGCTACACTTCTGAATCAAGAATTTGTATACAGTGGGGTGCAGAGATAATCTCTCATAAAGTTAACATGAAACAGTCATAAAAGCTGCTCAAAGTTAACTTAGAACGGGTATCAAGTCTGCTCTGGGCACAGCTGTTTTGGTCCTAGTATTTTACTGGATATGAAATTGGATTGTGTCAGTTTTTTTTTTATTTCTTCGCGGCGAGCTCGAAGCGATTAAAAAAGACATAAATAACCCCCTTATTTAACGAAGTCTGCTCTAGAATCCTGACAGCTCTGACCAGGCATGGTCATCGCTAGAATCCTGACCGTTCTGGTCAGAGCCATGACTGTTCTACCCATGACCATTCTACCAAAGTCTGTTCTGGCCATGACCGTTCTACATAAGTCTGTTCTAGCCATGACTGCTCTCAGCTGACCTGTTCAAGCTATGACCGCTCTCATACCAGCTCTTGTCACAGCAATTGTAAATATTCATAATGTGTCCCATATACACGTATTTCAGATATATCAAGTTAATTTATATTATAAAAACAAATTTAAATAAAAATTAGAACTATGAAATAAATTATTATTTGTTTTGTCTTTGTTTTCTCTGTTTCCGTTTTTACAATGTTTTTGATTTTTTGTGATCATCACTTCCCTTGTTACTTCGGTATTTTACTGCCGATGTTTCTAACAAGTAATATATAGAACATATATTGTAGAATGATAAGAAAACATCTACAGTGGAGTGCAGACATAACCTCTCGTCCAAGTTAAATTGGACAGCAGTCACGAGAACAGCTCAGAGTTAACTTGAAGTTAACTTGGAGCAGACTTAGAACAGTCCTAGAATCCTGCTCTGGTCCTAGAATCCTGGATAAAGCTATGCACGAAGATACGACTCAGTTTAACCTAAATTTACTACAGAATACATGCAGTTTAATTAGATCCGAGAATTTTCAGCTGTGAAAATGTAATTCAATAACGATAAGAGAGATTTTTTGATACACTGAAACGAATTATCANTCCTGCTCTGGTCCTAGAATCATATCTGTTCTAGCCACGACCGTTCTACCTAAGTCTGCGCAAGCCATTACCGTTCTACCGAAGTCTGTTCTAGCCATGACTGTTCTATCAAAGTCTGTTCTAACCATGACCGCTCTATCTAAGTTAGGAATATGTCAACCATTATCAGATTACATTTTTTGAAACAAATAATTATTTAAAACATTGTTAAATAAGGGGGTTATTTATGTTTTTTAAATCGCTTCGGGCTCGCCGCGAAGAAAGAAAAAAAAAACTGACACAATCCAATTTCATATCCAGTAAAATACTAGGACCAAAACAGCTGTGCCCAGAGCAGACTTGGAAAAAACGGTCATGGCCAGAGCGGACTTAGATAGAGCGGTCATAGTTAGAACAGACTTTGATAGAACAGTCATGGCTAGAACAGACTTCGGTAGAACGGTAATGGCTTGCGCAGACTTAGGTAGAACGGTCGTGGCTAGAACAGATATGATTCTAGGACCAGAGCAGGATTCTAGGACTGTTCTAAGTCTGCTCCAAGTTAACTTCAAGTTAACTCTGAGCTTTTCTCGTGACTGCTGTCCAAGTTAACTTGGACGAGAGGTTATGTCTGCACTCCACTGTAGATGTTTTCTTATCATTCTACAATATATGTTCTATATATTACTTGTTAGAAACATTGGCAGTAAAATACCGAAGTAACAAGGGAAGTGATGATCACAAAAATCAAAAACCAAAAACATTTTAAAAACGGCAACAGAGAAAACAAAGACAAAACAAGGACATAAGGCAGCCACAAGATACAGAAATACAAAGACGACATTGAGAACTAAAGCACTCACAGTATGAACTCCCATGAAAACCATGGGTGACATCAGTTGCTCCGGAAGGCTAAGCATGTCCTGCTCTGGTAAGCGTCACCCATCAAACTCTCAGTGTGTCAATCCAGGGTTGACTAATAACCGGTTGCAAATAAACAGAAATAGTAAATAAAAGTGACAACAAAAGTCCGAATAGATCAAAGGGAGAGACCATTGAGGAAAATATGTATAACATATGACAGAATCAGGGAAACACAAACCAACACAGAACATTTTTCGCAAGCCGCCATATTCCCGACTTGGAACGGGCATTTTGAAAATAAATAAGTGGGTTAAACCAGGTTTATTTATGCATCAATACAATGATAGACTGTGATACAGAGTCCAATTATCTTGACTATTGAAGAATACTGACATTTTTTTTCATTTTTACACAAAACACAAAGAAAACCTAAAAACCCTAATTTAAAATGCTATGAAAATCACATTAATGTGAGAATGCAAATTCATAAATGAGTGTTATGAAAGTTAAGTGCAAATTCATAAATGAGTGTTATAAAAGTTAAGTTGATGGTTGAGAGTAAATCCGTATGACGTAAATGATGTGCAAAAGTAAAATAATCTAATAATGTGCTTATTTGTAAAATACTATGCAATGTGTAATAAGAATGTATATGTATATGACATGTATGATGTAATAAAGATAAAAAAAGATTCCAAGTACACTCGTGCAGAGAAAGTGACCAGTAAGTGAATGCACCAGTGCACACAAAGAGGCCGATAACTAAACTGGAAGACCTGAAATAACAATTGGAAGGTTTTTTTGGTGCAAGTAAGGTTATTGGATACTTCTGAAGGAATATTGAAATATACAAATAAAACGAGAAAACTGTTGTACAATTTCATTAGGTATCTCTTCCATTTAAATTGGCTTTTGTTATGAATACCTTTGAAACTAAATACAAAAGTACCTAATCAACTGCCTTGAAAACCTTTGAAACTGAATAACAAAACGCAAAATCAACTGTGAATCCAGCCTCTGCATGTGACCATTTCGACAACTTATGTCTGCCTACTCCAGATCAAATCAAATCGTAAGAATGAATAACCATTAGTCGAAACATGCATAAAAGCTGATAATGAGCGAGTTATTAAAAGGATCTAGAAAAAAGGTTAATCAGCCTTGGATAAAGCTATGCACGAAGATACTACTCAGTTTAACCTAAATTTACTACAGAATACATGCAGTTTAATTAGATCCGAGAATTTTCAGCTGTGAAAATGTAATTCAATAACGATAAGAGAGATTTTTCGACACACTGAAACGAATTATCAGCCTTTGATTATCATAATTGTTTGAATGATTTTTCAAGACTTTCGAGTGTCTATTTTTATCATACCTTTCCTTTAGGCTTTAGTCTTAGCTTATCTGTAATAAAGATATATTCATTAACAAAATCATACGACAGAGGAATTAAATACTGGTATTATTTTATAGAAATATATTTAATATTGAATTCATACTTAAATGATATTTTTGGTTCCATCAATGTTATGATGTACTTTTCTAATTTAATCGATTGAGTAAAATAATAACACATTCAAACAGATCAATCGAATTCTTGCAAAATTGTAATTTAATTATCAAAACTCTCAAAAAAGGTGATTTTGTAAGACATTTAATTGGATTCGCTTATAATACATAACCCCCCCCCAAAAAAAAAAAAAAAAAAAAAAAAAAAAAAAAT
>MJUU01000781.1:132377-151853 GCA_002080025.1 Modiolus philippinarum
AAGATAAAGAACAACTGTTACAATAAAAGCGGTGTTTCACTGCTTGCTTTTGCTATGTATCTGTAGAGATTTTGTCCCATGAGCTTTTACTCAATATCTTTGAATGCATATACAAAATGATGAAAAAGTCCTAAAAAATTACGCCTCACGAAAAATCTATCCATGTTGATTTTTAGTAAATTACCCTTTTTACAGCTTTTACCATTACCAGTATAACCACGTTTACATTTACAATTAAAAGATCCGGGCGTGTTGATACAAAATGCCTTATCATGGCAGTCATCAGTTGCATCTAAACATTCATTAATATCTACAACAAAAAGAGAACATGTAGCTGCTTTAGTTGTCGTGTTAAGCATAGCTAAACTCGAACGGAATGACGAATGAACGGCCGGACAGTTGTAATCAAAGGAGTAGGGGCTCTTGGGTCCCAAAATGGCCCAATCATTGTATTCTGCCAAAACCTTATTTTGTAAAGATATGGCATTGTATTTTGAACTCTGTAATTAAACAAAATATTGTCGAAATATTTTATCATTCATATATTTGTCTTTTGTTATTAAATCAGCCATTTTTAGACATTAATATTACAAATATGTTCCATTAGAGACTCAACAGAGTAATAAAGCTCACTTTAGATAAAAACATAATGTACTCTCGGCTGTGATTCTGAGCTCAACAAACAAGCTTGAATAAAATACAAATCTAACTATACCACATAAAGGAGGCTACTGATATAAAGTATGGTTCATAAGGTCCCAAGGGACAGGCCCATAACAGGTTGGCAATGTTGAAATGATAGCATGATGTTACCAACCTGTAATATTGTTTGTGAAAACGGATCTTCAGATACAAAGCAGTTGTAAAAGCCCTGTTCCCAAACAAAACATACATTAGGGAAATTGAGGTTTTCAAGATTGACAGTAAACGCGTCGCTCAGTTGTTTTAAAAAAGTAATTTATTTCGATCTTGTCTTATTTACATTTACTCGATACCCTTTATTATTCTTCCACAGTATATTGAACCATATTCACATGATATTTGAAGATGAGGAGCACAAAAGTGTCCCTACAATAGCCAAAATCTATCTCATTTGATTTATTTGGATGTCCTCTGTATATTTATTCCATATTTTTTATATTACAACATATAACTAATAAATTAAAAGTTATGTTTTATATAGATGCTTATAAAAATAGTATTTTATTTGTCAATTTCAGAAGTTAAAAAAAATAACATCATAAATTGTACTTGTGCAAATGCATGTCAGTTAAGTGTCTTTGTAGTAAGTTCACTGAATTGCATGCTGAATAAAAACATACATTTGTTTTGTAATTGTTATAGTAAACAAGGTGCCCTGTTCTGCAGGCCATGTCAACAGACAATTCGATGGTCAAGTTCCCGACGTTGACACTGGATTTTACAGTGTTCTCCTGGACAAGGCGAGGACAAATGGCACGTTTCCTGGAGTCGCACTTTTGAATTGAAAATCCACAATTGCCCTTGTATACAAGGACAATGTCGTGTATCTAGATTTTTGTATTGATTTCCTTCAATCAGTTTTTGTTGTTTTTCTTGTTAGTGGTTTATCTTTGTTGTTTTCTAATTTATGATGAAAGTTTATCGCAGATAAATATTAATTAAAAGCTCTTAAAAGCATTGTGATATGGGGTTTCTGTTTGTTAAATATGTCAGTTATTGTTTGTGTATCCCTCTGTCCTTTCATTTAAACGGGATTTTGATACATCATTAAACCCGTTTTAATCCACAATTTCATTTATAAAATGCCCGTTCCAAGTCGGGAAAATGACGGCATGCATAAAGTTGTCTGTGTTGGGTTGTGTAGGATTGTTCTTACTAGCCTCAACCTCTAATTGCTTTGGACTTTTGTTGTCACTTTTATATTTTCTATTAAATTTTACCCCATAATCATAGCAAAATTGATGATTAAGGATGTGTTTTACATCTTTCAAAAGCTATTGATGCTACGGAAGCCCGTTAGTATCATAGGAGGTCTTACTTTTTAACTTGCAATAACAACTTAGCTAACTTGTGATAATAATTCAACTAACTTATTTTAACTACTTACTAGGTAACTTGTGTTAACTTTTGATAACAAAATAGCTTATTTGTGAAAACATACTCATTTAATAACCTTACAATATCTAAATTGTTGTAAAATTTGTTGAAAACTAATGAGTATTTCCCTCATGCAAACCTCTGTCCTTAGCTGATTTTGCCTTTACATTTAGATCATATTGGTTATTTGTTCTCTATCAGTTTTTTAACATCTTTGAGTGTATTGTCTTCCAAACGTTTACATTTTATCTGCACTGAAGAAACATAAGTTGTCGAAATGCGCATATGCAGAAATTAAATTCACAGTAACTTCGGTATTTAGTTATTTGTTACCACTGGGTCGATGCCACTGCTGGTGGACTGTAAGTCCCCGAGGGTATTCACCAGCCCAGTAGTCAGTACTTCGGGGCTGACCCGAAAGCCGATTCTATTTGAAACCTTACAATATCTGAATTGTTGTAAAATTTGCTGAGAACTAAGGAGTATCTCCCTCATGCAAAGCTCTGTCCTTAGCTGATTTTTGCTTTACATTTAGATCATATTGGTTATTTGTTCTCTATCATTTTTTACACATCTTTGAGTTTATGGTCTTCCAAACGTTTAGATTGTATCTGCACTGAAGAGACATAAGTTGTCGAAATGCGCATATGCAGAAATTAAATTCACAGTAACTTCGGTATCTAGTATTTGTATACAGTATGAATTTATAAAATAATTCACAAATATTAAATGGAATAATTAGCATTGACCACCGATAGCGACACATTTATAGGCACTTTGAAATGAAATAGAACTCTTTTTTTTGTCAATAAATCTAATGACTTTCATGAATTATTTATTATTTTTCCATTTAGACAAGTTTCAATAGAAAAACCGACCTATGCAGGATCCATTAGTTTCGTTGAAACCAGATTGACATCTGCAGATTACGGCAACCTGATCACATGCAGAATTTGTTCCTTCACATTGATTGTCTGGACCTGGTACACAGCATGGAGAATTCAGTTTGATTTCTGAAACCAGATATAAACAAATTAAAGACATGATTTGGCAAGGGTCTGTATTTAATCATAAACTTTTTCACGGTACGTTACATTTTAAGAGTGATGATACTTTTGCTAACATTTGTAGAATAAGACAAGTGAATATCGCTTCAGGCGGCACTAGGTACCGTACGAGGTATTAGCACATTTCATAGCTGAAAGCTTTATGGTGTATAAAAATGATAACAAAAGTCGCAAGCACACGGAGAGGAAGGAATCAGAAAAGGGAGGCCAAATCTAACAGCATAAATTGTTCGTAAAGTTGGAGGAAGATAACATCATATTAACAGTTTGTAGGTAAAATATCGACAGTGGTACGTCCTTTTTTGGTCGCGAATTATTATACTTGTTGAATGCTTCTTTCCTGTTGTACAAAACTGGCAAAACATGCGACCTTAAAATGTCAACATGACACTACACAGTATTTGAATTGCCAACTATTTAAACCAGCTGTGTTTCTTTCGAAGGAAATACCTGCCTTTATAAGTACAATACCTACGGCGGAGGTGTCAACTTCAACAATGTAATGCTACGGAAAAGTTCATTTAGGCGTCTGTATACCCTCGTTCATCTATAAGCTGGATTTTTGACTCGTGGCATAACCAAAATTTTCTGAAGTGATGTTAGTTCTATGCACAAAAAGAACTAGAATCTTAATTTTCCTGGAATTGTAGGTGTCACTACAAGGTCTCAAAGTAAGGTATGTTGGCGCGTAATCCACGTGTACGGAGTCAAATTTGTTAAACATCACACTGATTCACACAAAAAGTATACAGAGGAGGATGGCATTGCAATGCTGTGATTCTTGATTGATAACATATTTGTTGAATTTCCAGCAGACAATAGGGATACCGATGGGGACTAATTGTGCGCCACTTTTAGCAGATTTGTATCTTTATTCGTATGAACCCAGTTTCATACAAGGGCTAGTTCAGAAAAAGACAGTAAGCTAGCCGAATCCTTTAATTTCAGTTTCCGTTGTATTGATGATGTTCTTTCATTATACAATCCTCTATGTAAGGATAACCTTCATCTTATATACACAAATGAACTCGAAATTAAAGAGACCACCGATAAACCATCATCAGCATCATACCTGGACCTATACCTGTACATTGACAACTCTGGATGTCTGA
This sequence comes from Modiolus philippinarum, assembly GCA_002080025.1. Classification (NCBI taxonomy): domain Eukaryota; kingdom Metazoa; phylum Mollusca; class Bivalvia; order Mytilida; family Modiolidae; genus Modiolus; species Modiolus philippinarum. The sequence goes on from MJUU01000781.1 coordinate 136,636, forward strand.
GAACAACATTTTACGACAAGCGTGATGATATGGACTATCCAATAGTGAACGTTTTTGAGCAGTAATATTCCCACTTCTCCGGCATATGGCGTGTATATTTTACAACTCGTTCGCTATTTCCGTGCATGTAGTTTGTAAAGCGATTTTGTTAATAGGGTGAAATTAATGTCTCAAAAACTTATACATCAAGGGTATGTTCAGTCACTGTTGCAATTGTCACTACAAAAGTTTACGGTTGTCACCATGATTTGACAGACCATAACAATGTTTTTGTTTCACAAGTGAGGGCAGATATCTTTGTGTAGATCAGAGTTTGTTACCATACTGACTAACACCGACTGTTACAAAACCGGACTTTTCACTGGCAGTGTGACGGGTGCCACGCGTGGAGAAGATCATGCTTACCCTTTCGGAGCACCTGATGATACCTCAGTTTTTATAGGGGTTCACACTGATAGTGCTTTAGTTTTGTGGCGTTCTTTTTTCATTTTGGTTTATTTGTTTTGTCTTTGTCATACTGTTTCAATTCGTGTTGTTGTGAATTGCCATGGTTTTGGATTTTGTCATTTTAGAATTTCCCCTTTCTTCGTTCTTGCTTCGGTATTCGTTTGCCGATGTATTTGTACCATCTATGCAGCCATTCTTCTTTAAAAGGGATGTTGAAAGCTATTACTGAAATGGCGTCGGTTCTTTTCTTCAGGTGGAGTTTTTACCGTATCGAATCGAAAACTCGTCTATGATTCAAAAAGTGAGGTCCGATGTTGATGGCGTGTTTGAGGTCAAATTGAAGAGTACATCGTCATCAGTGATCCGACTCAAAGAAGTGTTGATTTGTTGGTCGTTTTTTTCCTGTTTAATTACTTGAGCACACATTTTCTTTTAATTCATATTTGGTTCTGATTACCTCGTTAATTTTTGTTTTCAGCTATTTTTTTTTTCGAGTAGTCTCTCTTTGAAGGCAATAATTTGTTTTTGAAATTCATGTTTATTATTTGTGTTTTTGATATATATAAGTACATGTTCCTAGGATTGCGTGAGTTAGCAATATTGCCAGTGGCACCGTATATCCTCGGCGTAATCTTGTCAGGATTTAATGTAGCTCACATTTCTCAAATAACCCATGATTTGCGTGATAAAAGATTTTCGTACACGTTATGCCCTCAATCTAACTTCTTTAATAGGGCCTTAAATATTTCATTGCATATAAGTTTTCTCATTTTAAGGTATTTACATCTGGTACAAACAAACTTTAAATACAAATTCCTTGTTATTTTCTGTTTTTTGAGAGTGTATATACTAGCAAGTCACACCAAGGAGAAGCATATTTGAATAAACAGTAATTGACTCAGGATAGAAATAATATGACTTCAGTATAGAAATACTGCTTAAATTTACCAAAGTAAAATATTCTGATATCGAACATTTTGAAATATATCAGTATAATCAGTTTCAGGTTTGATAGCCTTTTATAAACATAGAAAAATATATTCTGACAAAAAGATGATGTTCATCATGTTTGAACAAATATTATATAGCTTTGACAATTGAAAAAAAAATCATTTCGAATGTTACATTCATTTGATCAAATGATTGCGTACCGAATTTGCACACTATATACTGAAATATGTCAATGTAAATAATGAAAAATCCCAAGACTTCCTGTTCTCTTTAGTATCTTTGATATAGAGGTGCTGATTTGTCAGTTCGGTTTGTTTTGGCTATTATATCAATTATTTTTTTTTTCAATTTAAGAAAAGTGATTTTTTGAAGTGTAGCTATTTTTGAGTCAACCTGTTTATATCAACGAAGAAAATTTATTTTGTTTATTTATCTTCTAAATTATAAGTACTTATAACGGCAATATGCATTCACTTGACGGAATGTTGAATCGATAAAGTTTTTAATAAGATTTTTACGTCTTAACGAATTTGACATAACCAGTTTTGACTTAATCATGGATTGACTCACAGATAGTGTGCTGGGAGCCAAGAGCGGATTAGAACATGTTTACCATTCCGGAGCACCTGATGTCACTCACGGTTTTCATTGTCGTTCACACTATAAGTGCCTTGGGTCTGAATGTCGTTTTTTTTTTATTTCCGTACATTGTCGTTGTTTGAAGTTCTTGTTTTGTCTTTGTTCTTCTTTGTGTCCGTTTTTTGTCAAGTCTATGGAATTGGATTTTGTAAGTACCACATCCTTTGTTCCTTCGGTATTTTACTTCCGTTGCCCTACAACAATAATATTATGTATGTAGATAATCTTTGGAAAAAATCCACATGTAAAGCTTTTATGAGGTTATTTTGCTGAGTAGTAATATAGTTTTACTGATCGAAAAGATGCATAATTTGAGAATTCTCCGTTTTTCGTAAAATAAAGCAAAAATGGTTTTGCCAAAATTAACTTCATAAAAATAATGCTTCGGGAATGTGTTTGAAAGCAAATGAAACATGATAGTATTCCTTCAATTACACAATTGATAATATTATTCAAAATTTATCGCACTTACTCTGTAAACAACCACATTGAAGCTTAAAGAATCCCGTTTTACACGCACATTTACTGACTATTCCATGCCTTTGACATTCAGATGAAAGAGGGCCACAAGTATCATTTTCTGGATCGCACTCGTCATTAAGATCAAGGACTTGGAAAAGAAAAAAAAAATATTACTTCACTGAAAACATATTCATATTTGCATTTTTATTTTAGAAAAAAGGTTTTTTGCTTAATCTGGTGTCGTATTTCGGTAAACTATTTATTATAAACTATCAACTTAAAATTCTTGTCGAACTGCGATAAAAGGTAAACATGTGTACATATATAATCAGGTTGGGGGAAACCACAATTGGGATACTATACCCCAATTGAGATATAATACCCAAATTGGGGTATATGGTTATACCACAATTGGGGTATATTAACAGTTATTTGTTAAGTATATTTTAGGGGTTTAATGGCGCATCATCATACATAAAAATTATAAATCTATAGATAAAAACTTTCGGGTGATATACTTCTGTTTTCAAAAGGATAATACAACTTTCCTGCAGACCGGTGTATGATTTTACAAACCAGTGACCTTGATTTAGAGATAACATAAGATTTGAGGAGCTACCAATCGCTCTATGATGCTTATCTAAAAGAAAACTCTTTCTACATTCGAATAAAGCAAACTGTGATAGATTTAGAAAAATAATTTTTGATAATCAAAGAAATTCAGAAGGGAGAAATATTCAAATAAACATGTCATTTGATTTCTTTCAGAGTTTTCTCTCTTTGTCCATGCCTTAAAAATACTCTGAATGTAGTCTGTCACAGTGGTGTTATCTTTGCTTATTTTTACAAACTAAACTTCAGTTCAAATCAATTATATTTTCACACACTCCCTATTTCTCTTGCCTTGATATTTTATCCAGTTACAATTGCGATGATCTTGGATTTTGACAGAATCAAATATGTGATTTTACGTCCTAAAAATTCCACTGCTGGTGAAATGCAGCATTATCAAGTAAATTGCGATATGTCATTTGATGACAGCAATAACGAAGTTTCTCGTGTTTTATGTTTCCACACGTGCCATTGATTTAAGAAAAAAATCTAAATAAAACTAGCCAGATACCCCAATTGTTGTATAACCATATACCCCAATCGGGGTATAATGTCGCAATTGGGGTATAGTATCCCAGTTGGGTTTCCCCAACCTAAATATGTCAAACATGCAAAGAAACATTGAAAAGAAAAAGATAAGATAGGGGCTTGTTTGACAATCCATCAAAACATTTTTAATTACATGTTTATGTCCGTATATTGAGTTCTTTCAGTTTAATTTTTCACAATTAACTCAATCCTGTTGCTAACTGAATTTTGCTGTTGTTACTATTGTATTTGTATTTATCAAATTGGCTAGGGGGAAGGTTTGGGCCCAATCCAACTAGTTAAACCCCGCCGCAGCAGGTTTGCGCATGTCCTAAGTCAGGAAATGCATTAAGTCTTTGTGTGCCTTGTCTGTTTTCTAGTTAATTATGTCTATAAGGAGTCTAGGATGATGTTTATTTCGCTGAACTTGATTACTCTTTATTTACGACCTGCCGATGGGTGTGGGGTTTCCTCACCGTTCAATGAAGATCTTATTGTGGCTTTAAGTTGTTATTACTCTCCTTTGGGTCGTTGTCTCTTTGACACATTGCCCGTTTCCCTTCTTTTTTCAATTTATTTAAAGATAGGCTGACAAAAACATTTTACGTACAAACATCAGTGTATGAAGTACAGCATTATTTTAAAATTGAAAATTGTAAAAGAATCACTTCGATAAGTAAAAACACTTCCCGCTAATAGTTGGAATAATTTGATGCACAACTTATTCAAATCTACAAAGAAATGGGAAATACAATGTGATAAAAATGCAATCTAAAATTTGAAAGCTGGCATATTGTAAAATATTATCTCAACCGCCATTATTTGGAGCTGTGCTAAGTGTAAGATATTTAAATGTAAACAACTAACGAAACGCAAATTGATATTTAAATGTAAACAACTAACGAAACGCATATCATAGTAAAACAAAATACGTCACAAGCGTTCTTCCATTTATTAATAATATTGACATCAATAATAAATATACATACCGTTATTGCATTCTCTAAAATTGAATTGTAGGATGTTAACAGCTGACTGATTATTCGCAAAGCATTTGCCGAAGAAAGTACCCTGAATAGTGCTATTATTACGTAGTGGAAGAACATTGCAACATGCTATATTAGGTCCTACTCCAATTTCACTGCCAACAAAAAAAAATATTTCTGTCAAGTGTATAAAAGTTAACAAGGAATCATGTCATGCTTTCCAGATAATATTTTTAAGGTAGATAGATGCTGTTGCGCTGTGCAATTCATATCTGCATTTGAAAAATAAAGAGTTGTATACGGGTAAGTCTGATTATCGGGTCGGAACAGGGATTTGACGGCTTTTCTTTTGTGACGTCATAATTGACTTACACATCCCTTTTCCGGTAAATGAATTTTAATCCGGAAATTAAGTTAAATATATCCGTTAAAAGCATTGTCACTTATATACTTTTTCATTGTAATCAATAGATCATATCATAAACTATCTATTTACAAATGTATATGTAATTCTGATTGAAAAAGGATCATTTCCATTGAGCTGAAAATTGCAAATTTTTCCCATAAATTTTATGTAAAACTAGGTAAAAAATGGCTAAAAAGCAAACTTTGACCTCTATTCTACAAAAAAAATTCCAATACTTTTTATTACAGATTTCTGGTTTGTAGGATTCGTCTTCAATTGAGAAGACTTACAACCAAATCTCATGGACATAAATATAAGTGTTTATCTGACGGGACAGATGAAGGGGAAGTTTGGTTATCCATAAACTGGTTTAACCTGACCGCTGGTTTTTGCTAGTGCCGGTATCAAGCCCGGTTATCCCGTGTTCCTATCGTTGTTAACGGTTGTCTTGTTTGTGTTTTTCCTGTATATTTCCCTGGCAAATTGCGCCTGCGACTGTAATTTTCAGCTATTGTAGATGTTTCCTGTTTTCCCCTTTGTTATATTTACCTTAAAAAGCTCTCTCAAAGAATTTGGGATTTTAATATTTTTTTTAATTCATTATATTTGATAATACTGTAACAGTCGAAAAAACAACTCTCTAGATTCAAACTGTTTGTAGGTTGCACTAAATAATGTTAAAATTACCTATACTTTAAACTATCGTTAGTCCTGACCATTGTAAAAGTAATGTAGATTGAGACTTTGACTAGTTAATAAATTTTATCAGGTGTTTTATGCACCTTTCTGTTTTAAAGAAGTTGGATTTCATAATTATCGTTTTTTTAGAACTCACAATTCCAGTTGATAATTTTATCAGCTCTTCCTGACCATAAATACACCAATATATTGAACAAAATTGTAAACGAACAATTTTAATCTTATAGAAAGCCCTTTGCTCCGCACGTTTAAAATTTCTAACAGTATCTAAAACTTTACTAATGACATTAAAAAAATGCAGCATCATTGCAGTCATGATAAAATCTAACAATATACAATGTATGTGCGAAGCTTCAATCACGTTTTCGATAGAAACGTGTACGCACTATATAACAAAAATGTTAGCATGAAACAATTTTAATCGTCCATAATTGGTGTTGTTTCGTGTAAACATGCTTTGCCATTTACTTCATGTCCCTTTATTTGTTCATTGAATGCAACGGACTAGTTGAAATATGTATGATTGAAATAAAGTCATCAAAAGTACTTTCATTGCTAATATTCTTACATTTTGTACAACACAAAATAATTTTGCTTTCAAACCAACATCAATTAATGTTAGTTTACGATCCCGAATCCATGAATAGTAAAACATAGATATAGTGTTTCTAGACATCTAGCATCTAGCAATTAACTCCGTTCAAACCGGTGACATGAGCAGTCTTGAATTAATCATTACGCTTGAGTAAAGCTCATTGTTGAAGGCCCCATGGTGACTTCAAGATGAGGACCATGAATTTGTAGAAACTTTGTCTCACCTGTATTTACTACATATCCTTCCGTTGTATATTAATGCTTCAGTGGTACAGTTAGAAAAAAAAATAAAACAACACTTACAAATTAGTTACATTTGGGGTACTTCCATTCGGAACGCACTGGTACAAATTTCCCTCCGTTCTCATAATACGCACAGTTTCGCTAAAAGAATACAGATTGGCTATGTATAGAACATAATTATCTATAAAAGTTTTGTTTGTTGTCGATAAATGAATGAATAGAATAATAAAAATAATTACGAAAACTTTCTATTTTTTTTCAAGTGTATTGTGTTTCTTAATTTTCATGACTGAACAATGTCATTTGTTATTTGTTATTCCTACAGTTAAGAACATTGATTTTCTTAAACATTCCCAAAAATAAGGTTTAAAAGCAAAGTTTATTTTCATCTAATTTTACAGGACATTTTCCAAGATGAACAGATCTGATATTCATTCTTCGAATTTTGACACTGGGGTACATTCGGTAGACATCTTGTGTTTGCATCCAAACGCAATGAATATTAGTTATCATTACTATTATGTCAACGCAGACGTAGTCGCGACGACATAATGCTTTTTTCTGATTCTCCATTTATATTTTCAATTATTCATGTTTTTTTTCGAATGATTTGGGTCTGGTTACGGGTTGAAAAAAAAAAAAAAAACAATAGACAAAAATTACATATATGTTGAGTACAAAGCTAGATCTTCTAAGGAGATGAGTATGCAAAAAAAAAGGTCTGCAAATTTTCGTCTACATGCTAAATTTGTCTCATTTCTTTGAAAATGAAAAAAAAAAGAATGACTTGATAGACATCATATTTGACCAAAAGAAGACGGACATGCAAAAAAAAAAAAAAAATAATAATAAAAATAAAAATAAAATAAAAAAAAAAATTAAATAAATCAAAATAGCCGGCACTTGGCTACCAAGTTACGTCAAAATTACAACCTTATTGGATTAAAAAAAATTCTAGGTAGATTTTGACATTGCAAATAAGATTGTATCCTTAAATTTTGTGCAGTTCTGCCTTCAATTGCAAAGCCAGTTCATTGTTACTTCTTTCTTCTAAGCTGTCGGAAAGAAATCTTTTGATATTGGACGCAAAGTTGGATCACCTTGAGAAAATGTGTATTAAAAAGGCCCATCGTTTAGAATTGCGGACTCAATATTTCAGGAATGTATTTACATAATTATGTTGATCATATTTTGTATTATTTAACCATAAGACATGATTAAGGAATTTGTAGGAACAAATCAACATGACAGCCATATCAATGATGGCTGCAAAAGAATCTTATTTTTTTTTTAGCTTAGTTCAATATTTCAGGAACATAACTGCTTTCCGCAATTTAATTGTGTTTTGCGTAAATGATCAATAAAATGAGGGAAGAAAGTAATGAAAAAAAATTAAAAAAGGCGTCTAAGATTGCCGCCAAAAATATGTAACAATTCTTAACTTTATCCGATTTCAACCAAAATGGATTTTTTGGCAGAAGTTGAAATTGCAAACAAGATGTTATTAATAAAAATTGAAATTAAAGCAAAAATTCGTCGAAAATTTAAGCGTTTTCCTATTCAAATTAGTTATTTGTAGGAAGATTTTGACGCAACGAATTATCAATTAGACTCACAGGAGCGACAACAAATAGTGATTGCAATTGAAAATCTATTTCTGATTTCTGTTACTTTATATTTGTATAGAATTGTGTTTATATCTGTACAGATTAAAGTTATTATTATTTAAAAACCTAGATACTAAAGTAGAATAAACTGAAACAATAAGTATTCTTCATTTATTAATCCTAACTATTTGACATTGCCGATTCTGACTTTAGCCTGAATTGATCCATTGACAGTATGACGGCTGCTGTATACAGAGCAGGATATGCTTACCCTTCCGGAACACCTGGTGTCACTCTTTTAGAGTTATCACTGTTAGTGCTTTAGTTTTTATTGTTGTATGTGTAGAGTCAGCGAGTTGTGGTTTTCCGTCTTCAGCTGTCCTAACTTTCGCCTTATCTCTGGACTCTTTTTCTTTGTTCCTTCGGTATTCTACTGCCTTTGTTCTATATTAATTCAAGGTTTAAAACACAAAATAAACGTACAAAGGAACCATGTCGAAAAATTCAGAAGAAATTTCTTTGATGCGTATTGGCTTTTTATATTCTTTATATTATGTCTCGAGGATGGTCACTGCTCGGGTTTAAGAAACTTCCTCTGACTTTTTGGACTCTCTTACACTAGCAGATATGTTTCGATCTTGTTTGGCCATTTTGATCTTATCACGATCTTGACAGGCTTAACATAATTTTGTTAAGACAGTGTAAGATTTTAAGTTGGTTTTCAAGATAATTGGTTACAAGCACGATGAAGACGTGTTAAGATAGTTTCTGATTTAACAAGTTTCATTTGTTAATTGCGTTCAGGAACAATCAAGGCGAATTAAGTTTGTTAAGATTAAACAAGATTCCGATTTGATGTTGTTTGATCTCGACCATCTCAACACATCTTGATCGCCATTGAATGCAGTTATCTTGTTTGATCTTGATAAACTTAACAAGTCCTGATCGTCCTTGAGAGCAATTATCTTAAAATACAACTAAATATCTTACACAGTCTTAACAAAATTGTGTTAAGCTTGTCAAGATCGTGATAAGATGAAAATGGCTAAACAAGATCATAAACTATCTGCTAGTGTTACTTTATACACCATGATGCATTAGAAATTTCACACACTGACCCAACTTTTCCTTATACATTATGATTGCAACCACCTTTGGTAGGGTTATGATAAAATTTGTTGAAATTATTGGTATTCCTTCATTGCACTTGTATGGTTTGTTGTCTAAATGTAAAATGAATAAAAAGTCTAGAGAACATCTGTTTCCCGCCAAAACTTCAGGAGCTTAAATCTCAAAAACGGGCACACTGACCTATTGATATTTTTTGCTTGAAATTTTATATAATTGATGTTCTAATAAATGAAAAAAAAATTAAACCTTGATATAACAAACTTGAGGAGTGACCACCCTTAACAAATACTTACAGCATTGGGAACTTTAACAAATGATTAGAACGAGCATCTCTGAAATACAGTATGTTATATAGTTCATATTAGAGTTCACACTTCATGTAGTTTTTTTATCTTTTCGCTTTAAATTTTGTGAAACCCTTGTTTGATTTTTCACTGTGTTGGACCTCGATTTATTTAAGTTACAGGTATATTTAGTTAGCTCTTCATATTCAAGTTCATAATATACCAGCAAAGATCATTGCACAGAAACGGTCGTTTACTGGGCTGTGTGTTTCAAGCAAAATTTGCACAATTACTTGGCCTTGATATTCTACTTCAAGGGTTGTTCATGTATCCTTAAATACATTACAATCGACCTCCCTCTCTGGCATTGAGGTATTTGAATGCATAGAATGTGAAACGAACTCTTTCCCTGGTATCGGAAGATTAGAGTGTATATAAATCGACCTCCCTCCCTGACATCAGAAGATTGGCATGTATGTAATTTAAATCGACCTCCATCTGTGGCATCGGGAAACGAATGTATATACTTTAAGACGTGAAAAGTACAATAGCACCAGCTTTTTATTATTTTTTTTCTTGTCGTTTTGTGGTCGTAATAAGCTCAGAATGAGTCAGTCCAGAAATTGCCTGTGGGCTGAAATCACTGTCTGTGCCCCTTCCCCCGACACACACACGCACACATTTTTAAGTGGCAGAATGCCTTTTTTCGGTTTTTCTGTATCCACTCCTCAAATTGAAACTTTGAAAAGTTTACTATCTTAGCAATGAATATAAGTTGTATGGTCTGGGATTGCAAAAATGTCTCCTGCAAAAAAGACCCTAATTTCTTTCAGATAAACAGCATTGGTAATTTGCAGTACTCTTTGCATCATAAACTTATTATTTAAGACACCGGGCTGAAAAACACAATTACAGTTCATTGCTTTTTATTTTAATGTAATTTTTTTTTTGAAAAATAAATATTGTCTGGCTTTTATATGTTTTCAATATCTTTGCTTTCGAGAGTTAGGATATTGTAAATATCTGAATATATATCCTTTAATTGCCTACGTTATAATGTTTTATGATGTTGAAGCGACAATTTGTGTCGAAAATATTTTGTTTCAATCTTCCTTAAGGTTCACAAGTATCGAACGAAGACATTTTAGTTGAAAAGGTGTACAAAACGGAAATTTTCAGTTTTCTAGAATTTTCATAAATATGTAGTTGTGATTACATTACTTAAAGATTTATGTATATCTTTTAGATATGGATATGGTCATATTACAGTATGTCTGAGCTAAACGCAGAAGGCGTTTTTAAATGTTTCATACATTTGATTCAATGCTGCTGATGAGAGATAACTCTCTGAAACACGTGTACAACATAACGAAATTAACTGTGTTTTTTTTAATGAAACTTCGCTATTTTTTTTGTATTTCAGACAAATTACAAATTAGCAAAATGCCAATTTTTTACCTTTTCTTGTTAATGAACAAGCAAAATACTTGTTAAATTTTATTTCGTTTTAAAATTTACAGATTTGTCATATGTATGAAATGTGTCTTACTTTAACCATTAAATGTACACAGACGCCTACATAAGTCTAAATAGCACCATCAATGGTGTCGTGTTTGCAAGTATTTCTAAAGCATGGCGTCAAAAAGGAAATTTTCCGAATTTTCGGGTTTTTTTTTATAAATTATTGTAATCATTTTCCAGGAAACAAACTGAAATGTTTCAGATAATGTATTAATAATACGTATCTTTAGTGAACAAATATCCATCTATGTTGTGATATTCAAAAAATAATCCCTAAATTGCTTCAAAAATTCTAAAAAAATATGTCTTTAAAATGAGAGAAGTTTGCAAAAGAGAGACTTCTGGTTCAAAGTAACTTAAAAATTAAAATGTCAAAAAAAATAAGTTATGTACTATGTTTTGCTCATAAAAAGACATCGATTCACAAACTTTTCAATGGCTTTAGTAAAACGTTGTTCTTGACGTACAATTCATAGGAAAAGGATGATGTAATAATATGCACAACCCTAATCAAGAGAACATAATCGAAGAAGACAGCCAATTCTCACCGCCCCCTTTATTGATTGTCTGTGAGTTAATATATCTAAGCAGTAGACAAATGATGTCAATTTTATCTATTTATTTACATACTATATGGCAAAGACTATTAAAACATACAAGTAATACTGCCGAGTTGGGTGTGTCATTTCTACCTAAATGAAAGTTTGAGTTTAATTCACAGTCAAACAATTTTCTAATGAATGGCATTTTGGAGGGAATTTTGTTGGGGTAGGGGTAAGTTTTAGGAAGGCAGGACTGTTGAAATATTTAAAACTAGCTATGATTTGTACTTGTTGTAAGGAAAATATTATGCTCTTTAATTTTATCTCATAAACATTACGAGGAAAAAACAAGAACACACCTGTGGTAAAAACGAAAATATTCAAGGATCTGCTTTGATGGTCTATTCAAAAATGATAGGCTGGTAATGTAAATCATATCAATACCATATTAACATGTTCTATATTTAAGAAAGAACATTGGCCTTGGTTTATTTAGGGGACCGTGTCCTAGATAGGACCATCATATCCCTAAACTAAAACACTAACCACAAGACACTAACTCGAGCAATATTCCTAACTTTAACCCTAATCTATTACGTATATGCAAAAAAAAATATATATATATCACCACCTTAAAGTAGTGAGCCCCTAAAAGTAAATGAAAGCCAGAACATTGAAAAGGTCAGTATAACTGTTAGAATATTGACATCTTATGCACAAGGGATTATTTTGACCACTGAATTTACACAGTCTCAATGCAAAATCTTTAAATCTCATTAATATTTGATATGGATCAGAAAAAAGATTATTGCTTTGTAGAGTTTTTTTGGTATGGAAATTTACTGATATGGATTGGTTGTAGAGCTTACACCATAGACTATGATTAAATGCCAATTAGTTATATATGAAAGGTTTTGCAGTAATTGAAATAAAAACTTATGTGGAAAACAACAAATGTTCTAAATGTCGACGGATAGTTTTATTTTGAGGAGGGGATGTAAGCAGACATGAAAAAGTGGGAAGGTTTCATAAGTGTGGTTAGGGATTGTGCACGGGGCGTTTTATCAACTCTTGGCCTAAAATCAAAATAACTCCAAATAATTAAAAGTGTATCTATTATCTTTGCATTTTTTAGATTTTAGGTTCAAACTAATTAATTATTCTTAGTACAGAAACTGCGAAATCTTTGCTAAAAACAAATTAATACGACTTGTTTTATTCCCTTTCATTACACTATGACACAAGTGATTGACATACCATCATTCATTTAGTAGCTTAAATGTGGAACATTTTATCTGTTTGTGTTAAAAGTGTATGTTAATTGCCATGCTTTGTGTTCTTTTTACTTGACTTTCCAATTCAGGTGGCTTCTTCGGTTTATTTAGAGTGTGTACAAAAAAGTAAAATTTTTCAGCAATTGAATATAACCCTTAGATGAAGGTGTTATGGTAAATTAATACACGAGGAAAAATATCACCCGAGCCAACGTCGAGGGTGATAATTTTGACTGAGTTTTTATATCAAACTAACACCCTCATCCGAGGGCATAACACACTCACTAACACCCTCACCCTCATTCGACAGTGTTCTACCAGCTCCTTGAGCTAGCCGGCAGTTTAGCGGCGAGCACCCCTTGACCAATCTTTCAAAATTACGTATTGTCTTTTTTCTCTCCTTTCAAGATTGTGGTCATGGAGTTAGTAGTCTACCTGTATTGGGTTTTATTCATTATGTTTTTATACTATAGGGAAACGGGACAGACAAAGGGGAGGTTTGGGTACCCATAAACCGGTTTAACGCTACCGCTGGCTTTTGCTAGTTCCAGGTACCAAGTCCGACTGTCCCGAGTTCCTATCGTTGTCTATGTTTGTGTTTTGTCTTATACGTGTTTTTCTTGTGTAGTTCCCTGGCAAATGGTTGCATGTAATTATAACTTTCAGCAATTGTAGTTGTTTCCTGTTATCCATTTTTTAACATAATGATTTTCATTATAATGAATGCTTAATGTACATAAATAACAATAACTATTATATTGTATCGAACTGCGGCAAAATCGCTTTTAACTGTAATTAAAATTGTGGCAAGGTTCTTTTTTATATGATAATGTCATTTTTATTTTACTACTCAATACATTTATAGCCTAAGAATTTGCATATATTGATCGGGGCTGGTGTTAATTTAGACATTAACACCCGTTGCTTATGATAAACGCACGTTGCTAGGGAGGGGTTTGGCTAATGAAATGCTAGTGAAAAATAACAGGTGCCGATTATATTATGAAATAAACGGATTATGTCGGGAATTTGCATAAATTATATTAATTGTTTTCAGTAATAGTGAGTGTTAATATCATACATTACTTAAATATTTACAAGAATGCAAGCGATGAAAGTCCTTGAATCATCTCAGCATTTATTTCTGTTAATTTGTTTTCAGACAGGGTTCTGTGAAAAAGAAAATATATGTCTAAATTTAATTCTTACATTACATATTTAACAGTTACATATTATATTGAACTTTAAGACTTCTATAAGATACATGTAGTTATGTCATGTAATAAAGAAAGATACACACAGCCAATTATTTCAATCACAAACCACAATCTATAGTAGGCTGCCCAATGTCCAAAAAGGTGCTTAGTGTTCGAGTTTGGGTTAAAGGAATAACACACGGCTATTTTTTTTTTGTTCAATAGGAAAGAACAACTGTTAAATTTTTGATTTTTCACTATCGTAGAAATTTTCTGTGGTCACGAATTCTGTAATTTCACAATTTAAAGGGATACCATATAGCAGAGTTTTAGGTACAGTATGGTATCTTGAAAATTATTGAAATTAGCAGTGGTCTCTAATATCCCGATAAAAAGCTATTTACGTGAAAGTACAGACCTGAAATATTTATTTGAAACCTAGAATGTAAGTTATTTTCTATTGATTTCTGTAATTTGTCGTGTTAAATTCTGGAATTAAATGGACACTAAACTAACGGTGTTTTCATTGAATACGAAATTACTACTCTTTAGTTTCGAAATATTTTAATTTAAATGGAAAGAAAAGTACTTATCATACAATAATGTATTTATGTTTCCAAAATCGCTGAACAAATATGTTAGTCATTCCAAAGAAATCAACGAATAAAAACACCAAATTTGCGTAAAAGCTTCAAAATTTTAAGTTGATCTAAAATTATATCAATTGGTAGTATTGAAGACGTACAAAGTGTTATAACCCTACTCCATATGGGATTAATAACTTGTTAGATCAAATCTTGTAAACTTGTTCAAATTTGTGGAACACTTTATACTGCTCTTATTTTGATTCCTAATGGACATGTAAATGTTTTCTATTGTAGGTGTAATATTTAGAACAACGGCAGTAGAATACCGAAGGAACAAAGCACACGATTACACAAATCAAAGTCCAGAGACAAGGCAAAAGCAAGAACACCAAAAGACGGAAGACCAAAGACACCACATGCCCACAAAACACATGAACGTTACATATACAACACAAAAAACTAAAGCACTAACAGTGTGAACTCTCAATAAACAAGAGTGACATCAGGTG